>JAJIYU010000258.1:0-60066 GCA_030144865.1 Tinospora cordifolia | reverse complement strand
AAAGATCCACTGGGCTGTGTGCTCACCCTTCCTTTTATATTTTTCAGGGAATTAAATTACATGAAGACCATGAATATTAGTTAGGTTCTTTTTATTTAAAAAGTTTCTAATTTTTATGTAAGGGCATATTGCTCAAGTTTTAAGACTTCCGCTGTAATATTTTTTTTAAATCATGTACTCAATTTTATTTAATTAATTGAGTTTATAAATTTCAGTTATTTCTTATACTATTGCCTTATTTAAATTCTTAATTTTAAGTTATGTATGGTTAAATATGATCAAGACATGAAATGACTCAAATAGAAAGTCACGTGTGCGTCGCTCGTAATGCAACACCGGCCCAGTCCGCCGTTTAATTTAGTCCACTATCAAGAAAAATGGTGGATGCGTCCAATGCTTAATGATACGGGGGTTGGGGTGTTACAGATGTATAATCTGTAGTATACACTTGATGGAATGACATATATGAGTGCATGTGGAGGGGACCACTCCTATGAGATTTGTGGCAAAATTTCTAGAGCACTCATGAACAACCGGGATGCGCATGGCTTACTAGAGCAAAATTGCGATGAATAGCAGAGCTTATATGAGTATATTGTAATTTTTGAGAAACTTAACTTACAATAAAGTACTTGGTTCATAGAAACTTAGTTTCACTATTTATTTTGTAAGTTAAATCCCAATTACCTAGGTCAGTTTCATAATCTGTAAGGCACCAGATTCGAAGCATTATACTCAATTGAGAAAACTCAGCATTATGTTCCTTCTGATATTTTTCTTTTGAAATAAGTAGGGGATTGTTGTAAAAATATGGTATTTTAAAATGTAAAAATTAATATTTTGGAATATGACTATTACTTTCCATTACCTTTGACTAATTTATTGCTTGCAATTATTCATATCTATTTTGCTAATCATTATACTAAGTATTATTATTATTATTATTGTTGTTGTTGTTGTTGTTGTTGATTATCATTATTATTATTTATTGGTAATGGTTGCCATCATGCAATTTATTACTTGTCGTTGGAGCTTATAGCTCATGAATAGTATAAATATTAACTTAGTGTACTTGTTCAAGGTACATCAAAAATATCAATCTTGTTAGTACTGAATAAATCTCTATGTTGGGTCATAGTTTATTTTCTTTGTTATTCTTATTGCCTAATCTCATTAGAAGAGCTTGTTGAATCTAGGGGGATATACTTTTTCTTTGATATTTTTGTTAGTGCGGATGAATTATCCTTAAGCACAATGACTAACACACCTTAAGCTTTGATGATTAACATCTTGTTCAAAGTTTATTCTTCAATATTTTTTTCAACACATTTGAATTGCAACTTTAATTGGAATTTTTTTCTAACATTTGTCTCAAAGCAAGTAATTTTACTCATGCTAATTGTTAATTTTACTTAATCCTAATGATGCCTACCACATTTCTTAGAGAAGTAAAAACAAACCTCTTTTCGCTAATATCTTTCTAGCTAGTAATTATTAATTTTTTTTTAACAATTGTTGCTCATGTTTAAAATGTAGATAAGAAACAAATATTGTACATTAATTTTCAGAATTTATTTTTAAGTGCAAGCTATTTTGACCCCAGTATTTTTTTCTTTAATCTTATGCTTTTTTTTTATCTCTTCACTAATTGGTTAGAACTAGATTAACTTACTAAATGATAATTAAGGTTTTAACTTTGCCATCATCACTTATTCTAAGACACTTTGGGGAATACCCAAGCACTAGTTGAACCTAAGCATGAACTTGTGTGACTGAATGATTGATTTAATGCATGCTTTACTTGTTTAAATTCATGAATATATATATATGTCACATACTTTTCGATTATGAGAGCAAATCTCATACCCAACAACATTGGAGGGCCTTGAAACCCTCAAACATAACTTAGAAGAATAAATTGGTAGGTTACTGAACAAATTGAGAACCTAGAAACATGAATCTAGAGTCATGATAGCACGAACAAAATAAAAAGTTTGAGGGAACTGTCATGACAAACTACTAAGGATGGGGCGACCATTTTCTCAAGTATGGAAAAATGTTTTGTATCTTGAGGATAAGGGAGGATGAGTTGTGTACCCAAGATTAAAATTTTCTCCAAACTTTTTGTTGTGATACCTTATCAGATACTAAAATGGCTTTTGACTCGTAGATAATGGTTGGATCCAATAGATACACTACCAGGTCTATTGCATCTGACGAGAATGAACCACAAGGACAAGAGCAGAAACTAGTGCCGTTGGGGCTTAGATCAAGAATATGTTGACTCTTGAGTTGCTAACGGAGACCACTAAGAGAATTATGAAGCAGATTATGAGGGCCTTGCCTTAGATGCTACACAAGCATTGACATAGCTATAGATACACGAGCAGAGTCTAATACAAAAATCGATGCCTGTACCTAACTTTCCAGTTCATTAGAGGGCAAGAAATGGCATTGAGGATAAGGAACAAAATGACATGTTGATGGAGTTGCAAAAACTCCGCCCATCTCAATTTGATGGCACATCTGATTGCATTTTGGCATACCGCTGATACCAAGAACTTGACAAGCATCTAGATGTGTTAGGGGCAACTGGTCCCCATAGAGAGTTTCGTGCCACCCTTGCCCATCGACAGACACTTCCATTCGAAATTCTCACTACACTCAATCAATTTTGTAAATGTCTCGACAGTTGTGGTCTCCCAAGCCCCAATATACTTGATTGTCCCATACCAACCAAACATAGAAAAACAAGCTCTTCTAAAGTTACCAATCATTTGCCAAACATGGTCCATCATTTGTCGAGTCTAAGATTCTTCCATTCCCTCAAATTCCCATGCTTCCGATGACACATAGAAATCAGAGATAAAGGGTCATCCCGATCTCGTATCTTGACCAATCAAGTGTTTTATTTTCATACTTTTAGTCTCTAAGCCATGTCCTAAAAGTTTTCATTTATAATCCACTGTGCCTCCCATGGCAACACCCAAGTCTCTACCTAAGGTCTTTTTCCTAGACCAAGGGTCTCAACATTTGGTTGAATCCTACAACATTTATCCATTTTCCAAGACCACCTTTGATAATACCTTTGTACACTTGTACGTTCCTTGCCCTTAAATAGTACATCCAAGTTTTCTCCTAGAAAATAAGTGTGTTTTTCAACTTCGAATACTTGCATGAGCTAGTGGGACAACCTCTAGTCGGGTGGCGAGATTGAAGTCTACTTAGTGACTGACCTTCTAGAATGGGATAACCCATCTTCCTTTCAATGTTTATCTTTACTTGGGACAAGTTTTACCCACTATTAGCTTAATTCATAATCTTTGTATCCAAAGAAAACGTTTGAATACATATATCTCTTTTGAAAAAATAGCCTTTGAAAACGATTTTCAATTTCAAAACAAGATATAGGATATTCCAAGTCAACACGAAGTAAAGGTCTTACCTTATGAGTCAATTCTTTCTAACTCTGCCCTGCCCAAGGCATCTACAGCCTAGGCTCTGATATGACCATTCTAATACTCTGCCTCCTCCTAATCTTCATACGTGGACCATACCACTCGACTAGGAGGTAGGCTGGCATTACTTTGTTTCATTCTTTCCATTTTAGTATCAAATCTTTGGGATCTCCTAAGTAACATTAACTCATGAACATATCTCAATAAGAAAATAATATATCTTAAGAAAATAACTGAATATTATTAATTCAATCAAAAGGTACCAAACCTTTGAATTGTTTATTACAACAGAATTAATCTCAAATAACAAAATTGGGCCAACAATGCCCTACAATTTAATAAAATTTCTAAGGAAAATATTCTAAGTGACTCCTTTGTAGCCTCGATTTATCAATTTCCTGAAAGATTAAAGAAAAAGGGTGAGCTTAAAGCCCAATGGATCATTCCAAGTATTTAAGTCATTATTTCAACAGATAAGACATACATGTCAACTACTTTCAAACATTACATTATTCAATCAATTCATTGTTTAATAGTTGTAGTTAAGATTGAAACGGGTCAGCCTCGGTGTTCTTCATATCAAGGAAGGAAAAGGCAATCCTAATGCTATTTCCCTTGGATCTAGGGTTTTATCCATTATCCAAGGATTTGGGTCTTACCTATTGTGAACTAGGGACAAACTTCATCATTCCAATCTTAAGAACACCCATAGTAATTCTCTGTGGGATACTGCATTAGTATGTGAATAGAAACTCAATTAATCTTTTGTTATGTGTAAAGCATAAAATTTATACAAATTAGATATAAAGATTATTTAAACATGTAATCATTGTAATATCATAGCATGGAACATAACAACACAAATCATGCACCTTTATTCATGCAAGTCGTATTTAAATAAAATAATAAATTAAAATTAGAAATCATATCCGCCTCAATTCGCTTAATCCTTTCATTCCAACTCCTTGAAACTTCTGTTGGATCTTCTTCTAACACAACATTTGTGCAGAATTTCGTTACTCCATTTCCCCACTACTCTAATTCTTATTTAGAATAACTAAAGAAATAAAAAGATGCCAAGAGGGAGGTAGAGAGAGGAAGAAGAGAACTTGTCTAGTTCTTGCTAGGACGAAGAGAATGAGAGCCCAAGCATGATTTATATAGAGTTCCAACGGGTAGAAATTGGCAAGTTTGGGGTATTTCCAATGTAGGAAACTTGCTAATTCACTCATTTTTCATGCTCCCCATGCACAAGAATTATCAAGTTGTGTTTTAGGGTTTTGGTGGGCCTTTTTTCATTCAAGTTTCTATTTTTTCAAAAATTTTGACATACAACCACAATAATGAAAGTAGTTACCACGATGGTCGTTCACAACAACCCATTTTTTATTCTTTTACAAAATGTTGTGTTACTACAATAGTGTTTTCACTACTGCGATAACCTGGCCCAATAAATAAATAAATAAATAAATAAATAAATAAATATATATATATATATATATATGTGTGTGTGTGTGTGTGTGTGTGTGTGTGTATGTATGTATGTATGTATTTTTTTTCAATTTTTCCTACCTTTTTATATGTTGAAGTATACCTCTATCGCACCAAAATTTCCATAAAATTCTCAAAGTTAATTTTTCTCAATTTATTCTATATAATTTTTTTTTATCAAATTTTCATACAATTTTCAGGGTATTACATCAAAACCTCTCGTTCTGAGGCCATATCGGCATATCTGAAGATTCGTCAATCAATCCTATCTCAATGCAATATGCAATGCATAAAGAAACCAATTATACAACAACAATGAGTAGAAAATAAAAGGTTAGGTAAATAAATGAAATTACTACTCACAGACTAATTTGACTTTCAACATTTTCTCGGTCGCCAGAGGCATCCCCCAATATTGAGTCAAATCCCAAAAGCTTATACAGTTGACACATGTTTCATTTTTGGTATATAATAACCAACCTCTTCACAATTTTGTTATGCAGTACATTAAATAGGAAATATTAATCATTTCCTATGTAATCCATTTTTTTCCATGTGAAACATTTCATAATACGATATAACATTATATATAATGTTTATGTATATTATTATATATATATAACATTATATAATGCATAACGTTACATTTAAAAACCTTATATATATATATAGTATTAATTTATTAATTTTCTTAAAATTGCATAAATACAAATTTAACCCATCAATCAATGTCCCAAAATTATAATTTTGGTGTCATTGAGTCCAAAATTTCATTGTTGACATTTTTGTACCCCTCAATTAAAATTTCATCATCAAGATATATGCCCCCTATGTGTTAGCTTTCAATCATCATATAAGTTCTTGGAGTCTATAAGGGTGCCAATAAATTATATATTTGTGTTCTACTCGATGATATGAACACAATGATATACATTTTGTACAGTTTTACTGTAAGTGAAAAAACATTCTATTTTTTGTTCAAACAATAGATTATAAATTTTACTAATAGAAAAATAGACCTTTCTATTTTACATTGAAAAGAAATAAAAATAATTTACCCAAATTGACAAATCTTTGAGAAATAGGCAACATTTTCTTCTCTCTTTTCTTTCTTCATCTTTCGTTTTTTTCCTCCGTCCTATTTCGGTTTCCTTCTTCTCTCTGGTTTTTCTATTCCTCTTTCTTGCATCGGTTAGAGTTGAAATGGTGAGAGCGAAGAGATGAATTATGAGAGAACACCGTCACCCCTTTATATATCTTTAATTGGGTGGATTTCGTGCCAAAGATAGATAAAGTCAACACTGTCTATCCATTCTACGTTTTAGCATTATGCCACTTTTTTCTTTTTTCCACCAAAATAAGCTCCAATGTCTCATCCATGCAATAAATAATTTCTTTTTCTGTTTTCATCATCTAAATGAGCTCCCATACTAATTTTTATTTCTTCATGGTTCCATGATTAATAATTCAGTAGTAGTTCCTTTTATATTTATTTATTATTTTTTAACTACAATTCATTTTATTATTACTACAATTCATTAATTAATTTTTTTTCTATTTATAATTTAGAAAAAGTTATACAAATGTCATAAAATCGTGTATTTTCATTTATAATTCATTAATTCATACATGAAAATACTTGTTGAACCCATCAACTCAATATCCAAAAATAAATGTCGTTATAAATGATGGCTTAGTTTTTATGGTAATAATAATGTTTGTGAAATCAGAGGAATAGATAAAATCAAGTGGAAGTTGCATAATGAGATAATCAAATTGATATTTGGTAAAAGTATGGTATAAGCCAGATTTAAAGGAATGCATCATCTTTTGGATGCAATTGAATCAAAGGGTTTTAAGATCAACATTGAAGCAGGTGTTTTGAAAATTGGTGGCAACAAAAGGAATTAAGAAGAATAAGTTGTATTTTTCGCAAGAAAATATAGTTTTAGGTAGAGCTACTATGATTGATAAAGATCTTGCATGTCAGTTTTACTAACAATCAAAATCACTTCTAACTAAAGAACAATGATGTTAACAATCTGTGAGTTTCGGAAATACGGTAATAGATATGAACCCAACTATTGTAGATGGCATAAGTGGTAGACATAGCACTTATCAGGATGTCACCAAAGATGAGTGTCTTCAAGCATATGTGTAGACAAGAATATGGTCATATGATTGAAATAGTTCTTATCAAGCTAGAGATTGTTAGATATTGAGTAGCTCAACCCATCTAGTGAGTAGCTCAACCCACTTAGTATTGTTTATTTGAAACTAGTTAGAAATTAAAACTTAGTTAAATTTCCTATTACTATATAAACCCTTGTTGGGGGTGTAAGAGTTATGTCTACAAAAATTTGAGATTTGTGTAAGATACTTTTGTGTAGTGTATTTTGAATATATTTAATTATAGAATGTAACATATTTGTAATTTAATAAGTTGATTTGTATCTTTCATGTATAGATGATACACTAAAGCATATTAGATTTAGGTGTTCTAGCTTGTGGGTTTGTTTGCATTCATTTAGACTGTTAATTATTAAGGAGTTTGTGTTCATTTGATTTATTTCCACTCCTGTTGTGCACAACAACTACTTTGGGCTTAGAATGACATGCATAAAAATGAGTCTTTGATAATTTTTTAAAAACATCTTGAATACATTAAAATCATAAAATATGCATATAAAATTGTTATAATAAAATTCCAAAATCAATATAAAAAAACTATTCCAATTTTTACACAAAAAAAAGAAAATTGTACTGCTCGCACTTTACAACTTTAACCTAGTGTTCATTAATAAAATTGTCATACTTAATTCAAACACAAAATTAAAATAGAAACATTTCAATAAATAGTATCATTAGTGACTTTATAAAAAAAGGGACAAATAAAAATACCGGTTCACAAATAAGGAAAAAAAGGTTATTCAAGGGTTAAAGTAGTAGTTAGGGAAGAAAATAAAAACAAGTAATCAATGCTAAACAGAGTTAAGTTATTTGGTATCTTATGTAAGATAGGTTTGGATTACATTTAAGCCCAATATCATGTTTGGTACTAATCGAATGGTATAAAATATTAAGTTGGCTCCACCTATATATCCTTTCATCATAGGACTATTAAATCCCACTAAAAATTGTGAGATTGATTATGAAAATATTTATTTTATTTTATTTTTTTACTCTTGTTCATCTTCCTTCTTGTCAAGACCCCTTTCCTAAGATAAAAGGCAAATTGGCTAACATAATGTCTGGATGAACCCATTTACAGGTCGAGCACGCCGGAACATTGTTAAGCTTCATTCACAACCCTATACACTATACCATTAGAG
The DNA here is from genome assembly GCA_030144865.1 of Tinospora cordifolia. Taxonomy (NCBI): domain Eukaryota; kingdom Viridiplantae; phylum Streptophyta; class Magnoliopsida; order Ranunculales; family Menispermaceae; genus Tinospora; species Tinospora cordifolia. The sequence goes on along the minus strand of JAJIYU010000258.1, from coordinate 51,785 downwards.
TATTATTAGAGATACGAAAGTACTTGATAACATGTAATGTAGCAAAAATTAAAGTTAAACGAAAGTGGGTCATAAATAGTCATCCAAATGTAGCAATAGCCAAAATATTTAAGTCAGGCTATTTACAATGTTTCCTCACCCCTATACATTATTCTAACTCTCAAGTTAAACGGTGTGAGGAAACCTACCAAAAGTGAAAAGAACATGACTCTAAGCAATGACTACCCCTTTTTCCTTGTCCACGGCTGAAGGACCTAAAATGTTAGAGTAGTGAGCCCAATTTGTCCACAATGGGCTTAGTGAATAAAGTAATTCAATTTAAAATTTAAAACGAGCATTCCATAAAAATAATGATATAATAGTGTATGCCATGTATGTATGCATGAATAATAGTATTTATGCAAGTAAATATAACAGTTAATATCCTTCATAAACACAATGCAGGCGTGCACCTTTTTCTAAAATAATCTCATTAAAAACAACATTTGCTGAGGCTCTTCGTAACCATCCAGGCGATTAAAAGAAAAAGAACCTCTCGAGTCGACTATCTAGACGATTAGGCTTATTCTCATACAAAGTTCAAAGATCGGCTCAAGATGTACCGTAATAGATGAACCTAGATCCTCGAGTTTCATCACACAATCATGGGATGAACACAACAAATACCGCATCATGATGGCTTGAATCCTCCATACATAGGCCAATCACTAGGTTGGCTTAGCTATATCGAAGCACAGTGGTGAGTCCCTCAATGCCTTATAATACTCTAACCTAAGCCTAAACCTCGAAAGTTGGTGCACATTTTATTTTTCATTTGGAAAACATTTTTTTATTTGAGTAATTCCATATAAGCATTTAAAATGTATTTAAAAATTTATTGTCTATAGAATAACAAGCTTTAAATAATAAATAAGAAATACTACCCACCTCAGGTCTCGTGTACTGGTGTCTCGTCAACACCTAGTCTAGTGTTGCGATATATGCTCAAATCTGCGTTTTTTAAACCAAATTTTAGTTTCTTTGCAATTCATGACTTAATTCTAGTTGTATTGTCCCTAACTAGTCTCGGTCAACTTAGGTTGGACCTTGTCAAACTTGATCAACTAGTTAAACATAGTCAAAATTGGTCAACGCAGTCAATTATGGTCAAATTTTGTCAAATGGAGTCAAAATTAGGCCAAAATGGGGTCAATTTGGTCAAAATCCCTAATTTTTCACACTTAGTCAATTTCTAGTTACATAGTCCCTATTATGTAATAGATTTTACAAATATTTTATGATCAAACCATGCATCAACTTGATCTATGCTTCTTGAATATTTACAAAAATTTTAGTTTGGAATTTTTGGATTTCATATGATAAGGTTTTTAAGTAGCTTATTGGCCCCATTCAATTCTAGAATTTCTTGTGATAGGCAGTCACATTTCATCCCAATTGACCTACTTACCTATATCAAATTTAGGCAAAATTTGATACACTTATTTCTGGGATATCACTAAGATTTTCATCAAATCTAAGCTCAAAATAATGAGATTTGGTCAGTCAATTGGTTCCCTAAAATTTTCATTGCGCGACAAATTTCTCCAAGTTCATTTATTTTCATCCATTTCAAACATTGTTTTCCTCCATTAAATCTCTAATTTAAAGGCCATTTCCTACACCACTTGCATGTATTTAGATCATAGAAACATTTTCTTTCAAAACTTATTCGAATCATTAAGCAATTACACATACAATTCATCAGACACATGGTAAGCATTCTCTGCAACCCAAAAATTTTATAGCTGTCAAAACACCCAAGCAATAGGGTGTGTTTACTAGCATGGTACGTCATGACTAGATAAGGCTATGGGATGAGATCTATACCTTGTTATAGCCTTAAGTGCCAAGATCACGAACACCAAATTTGAGATCAAACAAACTCCTTTAAGCCCTTCAAAAGTTGACCCAAAGTTGCCTCCATGATTAGTTTTTGCTGTAAAAGTTTGCAACAAAGCCACTTTGGCATTTTGTAAATCATAATACAAGCTTAGTTTTCATTTTCTAACACTTTGATCTTGAAGTCTACATATCATAGATGGAAAAGGAAGTTTTACTTCAAGAAACGATCAAGAAATGACCATAAAGTGCTTCTCGAAAACTCGAATCACATACTTTCTCAACAGTTCCAGATTTTAGCTATGGCCTCGTGGTTTGATGAGGCAAGGATGAGATCTTTAAGAGGGCACTTCGAGCTCTCCAATAGTGGTTTGCTCTCTGATTTTTGTTGAATAGAGAAAAAGAAAGTGGGTTGGTGAAATCATGTGCTACGCACAAATTTAAAGAGAATTATTGGAAGGGAGAGAAAAAGAAAGGGGGAGGAAATGGGCTCATGGGCTATGCAGGTGATTGGGCTGGTCCATGAGCCATGGTCCAGCCTGCATGGGCCTCCCAAACCCATGCTCATGGTTTTTTGTTCTTTTTATTTATTCTTTTCCTCCTTTCTTTTTCTTTTCTTTTCCCTTTCTTTTTTGTGAATTATTCTTTCACCCATCATTTTCTTCAAAATTTTTAAATATATCCCAAATTTTAATATTTTACATTTTTTTTCCTAAAAATTATATATTTTATCCATAAATTAATAATTTTCTATCAAAAATTAAATAAATTCCTAAAAATTCATGACTTCATTATAAAAATTAGATAATTACCTAAAAATTCATATTTTCTTCCAAATTATATTTTCTCAATAATTATTGTATTCTTTTTCTAAAATTGTATTTCTCCAAGATTTCTCCAAATTTTTACATTTCTCAAAAGTTAAATTATTTTAAAATAAAATGATGAGGTTGTTACAATCTCTCCCTCTTAAATAAGATTTCCTCAAAATCAGTATTATTATACAAGATTTGAAAAATGTTCCTTCATATATTCCTCTGATTCCCATGTGTCCTGCTAAGCACTATGGAACTGCCAACACACACTTACCATCGATATTTCCTTGTTACGTAACTTTTTATAGCTTGGTCGATGATGGTTATAAGCATCTCATTGAATGTACAATCTTCTTGCAACTCAATACGCCCCAATCAATAATATGCAAGGGATCAAGTTGATATTTCCTCAATATCAAAATGTGAAACACAATATGCGCATCTGATAACCGTCATGGCAATCGTAGCCAATAAGCGATGGGGCCGATCCTCTCAAGGATCTCAAGAGGCCAAATATATCTCGGTGTGAGCTTTCTTGAAATCCTAAAGCGTGTTTGCCCCTTTCAAGGCGAAATATAGAGGAGGATATGGTCACCAACCTCAAACTCCAAAACCGTTCTTCGGTTATCAACATAACTTTTTTGTCGGACCTGAGCAACCTTTAGATTCTTTCTGATCCATTGTAGCCAACCTTGGCCAAGTAGGTAGGGGATCTATATGGTTGACCAAACGGAGCCATTCCAATAATCAACTAGTAACTGTTATTATAAGCAAACTCACACAAGGCCAAATGATCCTCCCAGCTACCACCGAAGTCCAAGATACATGATTGCAACATATCTTCCAAAATCTGGATCACTTGCTCAGACTGCCTTCTAAAGTCGGGACGTGAACTTAGCGTTCCTAGCTGATATAATGGATAAGGGGACCCCATGAAGCCTTATAATCTCCCTAATGTAAAGATGACTCAACCGTTCCACTAAATCATTTGTATGTATAGGAAGAAAATGGGCTGACTTGGTCAAACGATCCACAACTACCCAAATAGCATCATGCCTCCATTATGTACTGGGTAGTCTTGTAACGAAGTCTATGGTGATGTGTTCCCATTTACACTTTGTTATAAATAAGGATTGTAAAGGTCCATTAGGTCTTTGGTGCTCAGACTTAATCTACTGACACGTATGATATCTCTAGATGAAGACTGTTATGTCTTGTTCCATCTCAAGCCACCAATATGTGCATTTTTGGTACATCTTGTTGGCACCTGGATGTACAACGTATCTTAATCGATGTAGCTCTTTAAGCACACTTTGCTTTAGGCTAGCATCATCTAGTACCCATAGTCGTTTTCTGAACCTCATTGCACCCTGTGAATCAAATGACCATTCTCTATGAGAAGTATCCTCGGCCCATACCTTGAACATATCATATTTTTTATCATAAGGCTATCCCTCCATGATCTCCTAAACCTGAATTGGTTGGGCTCTAATCTATGCACTAACTCTAGCCTCAGAAGATGATTCATGTTTACTCATAATAGTGGCAAAGTCAATCATCCTCCACTCGTGAGACATGTGTCTAGCTATGCATGTAGTCTTGACCCATTTTGACTCAAAGCATTAGCTAGCACATTAGCTTTTTTGGGGTGTTACTTGATAGTAAAGTCATAATCCTTTAACAGTTTCATCCATTGCCTCTATTTCATGTTTAAATCTTTATGTGAGAATAACTATCCAAGGTTCTTGTGATCTAAATAGAGCATGAAACGCTCACCACAGAGATAATGTTGCCATATCTTGAGGCTAAATACTATTGCTGTCAGTTTAGCTCATGTATAGGGTAGTTACTATCACGAACTTTCAACTGTCATGAAGCAAAAGCAATAACCATATCATCTTGCATCAACACACAATCGAGGCCTGTCAGTGATGCATTGGAGCATATATCAACTCTCAGTCAGGTTCCTGCACTCATCAATTTAAGCTTAGGGAAGGCATTCTTGCACTCATTAGTCCATACAAATGGAGCATCTTTCGTGGTTAGCTTTGTCATCAGAGTTGCAGTCCTCAAAATGTTTTGGATAAAATGGTGATAATAACCGCTAAACCCAAGAAGCTTCAGATCTTTGTCATTGTAGTAGGTCTCAGCTAGGTAATAATCACCTCGACCTTAGTGGAGTCAATAGAAATAACCTCAACTCTAGTCGCATAACTCAAAAATCGAACCTCAGATAACCAGAACTCACACTTGTTGAACTTAGCGTACAGTATATGGTCCGTCAAAGCCTGTAATGTGATGCTCAAGTGCTCAACATGTTCCTCATGAGTGCTTGAATAGATCAAGATATCATCAATGAAGATAATCACAAAGGTATCGAAGCATGAACGAAACACTCTCTGCATAAGATCCATAAACATAGCAAGGTATTTGCGACACTGAACAACATGATTAAGAACTCATAATGCCTATATCGAGTACAGAATGCAGCCTTCTACACATTCTCTTTCCTAACTCTCAGCTGATGGTACCCAGATATAAGATCAATATTCGAAAACACCTTCACACCCCTAAACTGATCAAATAAGTTATTAATACGTGGAAGAGGGTATTTATTCTTAATCATCACCTTGTTCAATTGACAATAGTTGATGCATAATTGGAGGCTCCCATCCTTCTTCTTCACAAACAGTAGGGAAACACTCCTTTAGTTGGAACTTCAGTTCCTTGAGTTCCTTTGGTGCCATGCGGTAAGGAGGAATGACACTAGTCGTGTCCTAGGAATGACCTCGATAATGAAGTCGATCTTCAATTTAGGGGGCAAGCTAGCAAGATCCTTAGGGAATACATTAGAAAAGTCTCTTACAATTGGAATTCTCATTGATACTCGACCTTGAAGGTCCCTCATCGATGGTGGTTAAACTGGCTAGAGTATCCATATCATGTTCTGTTACTAATCCATCATGAATACTCTATTTATCATAAGCTCTACCCTGAGAAACAACAATGGGTTGCCTTGGAATTTGAAACATAACGCTCTTGGCAAAGTAATCAACATATGCGTGCTACATAACCAGCCAATCCATATTGAGTATGGCATCAAACTCTAGGAACTCCAACAGTCGGAGGTCTATAATAGTCTCAAGGTCTCCCAATCTAAACATCCACCCGTCACAAATCATGTTGGGATAAATACGTTCCCCGGTGGCAGTACTCAACATCAACCAAGTGGGAGCCCTAACTAGTTTAAGTCCTAATCTATCCACGACACATCTAGAAATAAAAGACAAGGTAGAACCAACATCACTCAGAACATAGACGGATGAATTATAGAACAAGACAATACCTTCCACCAAGGTCTTTGTTGAGTTAGGGTCAGGCTGGGTGATGACTTGTGTTCTATCTCTAATGGTTGGGGTGGAAGAACTGGGACGTACAGCAAGAGTTGGACTCAACCCTCTTGTGTCTAACCTGTCCACATTGATAACATGTGAGGGGTTGCCCATGTCCTCCTTGATAGCTCTGATCTTGTCCATGGCCTTGATTACGACCTTTACCTCAACCCCCATATTGTTTTAATGGTTGTCCAACTAGTTGATAACTCTGTAATGGGGTGGTGGTGAGTGCGACTATAGTGGTTGGTTGATCCCGTGCTCCTCTTGATGGTCCATTTGGGTACTTCCTCTTCTTTTGAACTCTACCCCCTCTGTAGGCACCATGGTGCCCTCCTCAAGTCTACGATTGTGACTGTAACTTTGTTTGTCCTTGAGAAGCAACATCCTAAACTATATGCACAATCAGATGCCTGTCTTTGCCGTCCATCTCAAACTATAAGGCCTGCTTCTAAATCATCTCCAATGTAGCCTTAGTAGTTGAAGTCACCTATCAGATGTTGGGCCCTAGTCCCCAACAGAAAAATTCAGCTCTCTCCCTCAGTTTGCCCACTAGCTCGAGCGCATGTGCTTTCAATCATAAGAATAAATGGGTGTACTCTCTAACTATCAACTCTCCTTGTCAGAGGTTCAAGAATTCTACCTTCTTATGCTTCCTCTCAATCCCAGGGACGTAAGCACTAAGGAACAACTCCTTGAACTGTGTCCATGTAGAAATCTTGCCTTTTATGGTAAAAGTGGCTCTCCACTAGATGGCGGCCTCGTTGTCTAACATATGCGTAGTAAAGAGAACATGATTCTCCTCAGATAGCTTTAAGGTCTCAGCGTTTTTCTCAATGTTGAGAAGCCAACTCTTTTTTGCATCCAAACTCAGTTCCCCATGAAACTCTTTGGGTTTTAAGGCCAAAAACCTCTTCAGTTGTTGGACATATGAAGGATCACTGCCTTATCTCATTAGGGCTACCTCTACATGGTCTGAAGCCGTCTCCATTGAGGTAACATCTCATATGACCGATACACATGGTGTAGGAGGTATCATAGCCTTGAACCTCTCTTTCTGTAGTTTATCCAACCTCTCTCTCAATAGGGTTATTCGAGCCTGAGTCGCCTTTGTGGAGGCCCTGATCATGGCCTTTAATCTCTGGCGTGGGTCCTACTTAGGCTACATAGGAAGAGTAGGCGGTGATGGTAGCTCTGTGGCTCTACATGGTCTTCCATGCCGAGGTAGCATCATGTCTGCATAAAACATTCACATTCATCATTTTCAAGAATCCTATAGACCAACTTTAAGTATTTGACAATAATAAACTAATGACTTGGGAATTTTATCTAAGTCTAGTCTTTATCAAAGTTCTAAGTGTGTAGAACTTCCTTACCCTAATGATAGTCTGATTTCCCTTGTGATATGGCCACTCTCACTCGGGTCCTCATTCCATCAATTAGAAACAAAGGAGTTCTCATCCATGATTCCACTATGCTACTCTAAGTTACTTTTTGATTTTTCGCTTAGCTCATTTTAAATCACAAAGCAAGGGGGACGGTTTGGCATGCGCTCACAAAGCAACTTTCCTTTACTAAAGGACAGTTTTGCATGGTTTGGGCAAGTGTATCTTTCCAATTTCCCATGGTCAGCATAGTTTGGGCAAGTTGGTGATTAGGGTTTCCTATTCATAAGATATGATCCTTATTTGGTTTCCTTTATGTGTGTGATCACAAAAAGGGTTTAGAATGCTTCTAATATTTGATTTGGATGTTAATCTAGGTCTGATATTGTGAGCAAAGCAACTTTTCAATATGTTTTGGTAATTGATTCCTTTTCTTGTGCACACCAAATCAACAAGATTTGGCAACCTTTTATTTTGAATTAGAAACTTCTAATCTTGTTCCTTGGGTGTTTAGAAACACTTTTTAGCAACTTCTATTTTTGAATTTGGTGTAGAATATCACATCTAATGGAACACACGATCATCCTTAAAGTTTCCAATGTGGTCTAGCTCAAAATGGCTAGAGTTTCTCACTAATTGGGACGTTTTTTGAATGTAGGTGTCATAAGTGCATGTGATCATTGTTTGTGTGTACATGAGATCATTCTTCTTGATTTCTAAACAAGATGTGGACGATTTGCTTGTGTGCATGGGGTGTGGTGTACATGATCATATCAGCTAGCATCATCACCCATGTGAATTGCACGTGTTTAGGGGTGATTACACATTTTTGGATCCACATGAATTTTATAAAAATTCATATATCTCATTTGGACAAATGAAATGAACCCTTAATTGGACAAATGAAATGAATTTCGGATGCTCGGATCATGTGAGGTGTTCACTCCATTTCATTTCATTTTGTTTTGTTTCTTTTTCTTAATTTTCATTCCCTTGCGAGGTTTTTGGGCAATTAAACTTGCTAATTGGTCCCTAAAATGAATTTGGTTTCATTTACCATTTGATTTCATTCTATACAAATTTTTTAAGGTATTACAACCTGCCCACCTTAAAAAAATTTCGTCCTTAAAATTTGTACATATTTAGGGATTCCTAGTGAATAGGTATGGGTATTTGGTCTTTATTTCACTTTTCAGCTCCAAGTAACTTCTTCCACTCCATGACGTTTGCATAGTACTTCATTGTAAGATTTTGTACCTTGTGATCAATGATTCTAACTGTCGCTTCCTCATACGTGTCATCATCCTAGATGTTTACTTCCTCCCAGTAGACAATTTGAAAGGGATCTCGTTCGTACTTTTTCAACATCAACATGTGGAACACGTTGTGAACTGAGGTTATTTGGTTTGGTAGATCCAACTCATAAGCACATTTTTTGATACTTCTAAGTATTTCAAATGGTCTGACAAATCTGGTTGATAATTGCCCCTTAAATCTAAATCTCTTGATGCCCTTCTAAGGACTTATCCTTAGAAATACCTTGTCACCCACTTAAAACTCTAGGGGTCTCCTTCTCTTATCAGCATAGCTCTTTTGAGGACTCAGAGCTATAGCCAACCTCTTTTGTATCAGTTTGACTTGGTTGTTCATTTATTCCACCAAGTCTAGCCCAGTAAGTATATGATCTTCAAGTTCAACCCAATAGGTTGGTGATCCGCAAAGCATTCCATATAGAGCCTCATATGGAGTCATCTTAATACTCGCTTATTAACTATTGTTATAGGCAAACTCTACTAAGTACAGGTAATTGCTGTCGTTCCCTTTAAAGTCTAGGACACAAGACTTCAACATGTTTTCTAACGTCTGGATCACTCTCTCAGACTGCCCATTTGTATGAGGGTGAAAAGTAGTATTCATGGTGAGTTTAGTGCCCAATTCCTTTTTGTAGACTCTACCAAAATTGTGAAGTAAATCGAGAGTCCTGGTCAAATACTATCATCTTGGGTACACCATGAAGTCTGAATATTTGTTTCACGTATAATTCTCCCAACTTACTGACTTGGTATTTGGATCTAATTGGCAGGAAATGAGCCACGTTAGTGAGATGATCCACAATCACCAATACAGTGTTTTTTCCATTTTGGTTCTTGGGCAAACCACTAACAAAGTCCATGTCAATATTATCCCACTTCCATTTAGGGATAGGGAGTGGTTGTAACATTCCAAAGGGTTTTTGATGTTTTGCTTTTACTTGTTGATAGGTTAAGCATCTAGAAACATGTTTGGCCATGTCTATATTCATTCTTTTCCATCAGCAAGTCTTTTTGAGGTTTTGGTACATCTTATCTTCACCAAGATGCATTGTACACTTGGTCTGCTGAGCCTAATCTAGTATGGTGTGCTTACTCTATCCATTTTGAGGTACATAGATCCTTTCCTTGAGCCTTAGGTGTTTTCAACGTCTAACCTGAGGCTAGTATGCCTATCCTATTCAATTTCCTCTATTAGGCTTGTGAGCCATTTTTCTTGCATTTGTTCATCCCTGATCTAATATAGAAGATTTGGATGGCAATTCATGTTATAGAGATAGGCTTGTCTTTCATTCACTTCCATTCTAAAGTCTTTGGTTAACTGGTACCTCCGTTTAAGGTTGAAAATTATTTGGTAGCATTCTGTCTCTAACTTAGTAGACTTGACTACACAACAAGCCTTGGGATTGTTGCTTTAAGTTACTAACACTTTCTTTCTATTTTTAACATTCAAAACAAAGCCACAAAAGCTCTAAAGGAAATTAATTTCATTAATTGGAAAATTTTAGGTACAAAACCTTATTCAAGCCAAATTTTGTAAATGTTAACATATAGTAATTTTTTTTAAAGTAAAGGACTCAATGCCGCTAATTAAATTTAAAACAAGTTCCTCTTTCCTAATATTGTTATACTAGGGTTTCTAGGGTAGGTCTTAATCTTCTTGAGCATCAACAACAAACAGTCTAGCCTGGTTCTGCCCACGACCCTGATTCTACCCCTGATTGGCATTTTGTTTTTTACTATTTGACCTTAAAATGATCATTTGAACCTCCTCTCTGAGTGTTCTGTAGCTGAGGAGCCTAAGCGGGTGCAATTGAGTAATTTCTGGCTGAGGAGCCTAAGCGGGTGCAATTGAGTAATTTCTGGCAGGATAACCCTTCTGCCTACACACATAGCACAGTCTTTGCTTCCCCACCTATTCTTTTGACTCTTCCTTATTTTGCCCCTGTTTTTGTGTCTGTGGTGCTTTCTCACCACTCTTTTTTTTCTTTTGGGCTTCTTGGTTTTCTTTTTCATTCCTGGGCCTTTTGTCCTTTCCCCTCAATAGTTGCTCTAGATTGAGCTCTTGTTCCAGAATTAGAACCTTTTCCAAGATGTCTCTGTACGTCTATAGGCCTAGAGTCCTTATTATCTTCCGGATCTCCATCTTGAGACCCTATGCGAAACAATTGGCCTTCATTCTTGTAACACCCCAATTTTCGACTGGACCTCCGTTCACGTGTGGATCGTCGCCCGACGAACAATGAGATGCTACTAGAAAATTTCGTTCCGTTCAAATCTTTTTTTCTTCAAAATCAAGTACATAATAATTTGCTCTCAAGTCAATGTCTGTGTATATATTTTAAAACAAACGAAAGGTCAAAATAATTTCTCTATGAATTCACCGAATCTCTAAAAAATATGCATAAATAATACAGAGGAAATACTTAAAACCATTCATTTAAACAAAAATCGTTAAACAAGGAAAGCCACTGAAAATAAAAACAACCAAAGTTAAATCAATGTAAATACATTAAAACAATCCAGTAGAATACATAAAACATAACCTCCCAGTCACCTATCCCAGACGACCTCCCCATGAGGTGTCCAATCAAAGTGCGAGTTTTCTGATGTAAGTCAGCATACTCTATGTCCAAGTATACCTAAAAATAAAGTGAGAGTGAGCTCGAAAGCTTAGTGGATCGATCCTACACATCACATGGATTATACAGACCCAATCCAAAACATTACAAACACTTCCAAACATTAGGTGTTTCAAACATTTATTTGTTTCAGTCGAAATCTAAGACTGAAAGAGGGTTGAGATGTCTTTCGGTATTCCCTGTTATCCAATCAAATCTCAGAGGGTTCCAATAACCGTCTAAAATCAATCAACACTTACATCACAGCCTAAGAGAGTGTACTTATCGCGACTCGTACCATCTCCCAAAGACTTTGAGCTGTCACAGTTAGCTCTGGGAATACCTACGATCCGCCTTGTGGCTTGACGATCTCAAGTAGTGACATATAGGAGATGCCACCTCAATCTGCCTCGGGCTCGTCAATCGCACTGGTACATAGATTCTTCATAACCCATCATCTTATTTTAGTTTTACAAACAATTTCGTTTAAGCCAATCATCACGCATATCATGGAAAATAATGCAGATAATGCAAGCTATTCACATGAGTAAATAATGAGATCTACATGCATGTTTTCCTATTAACGTATGCCATAAATAAACAAAACACAATTTAAATAAATCATTTTGAATCATTTTGAATCATAACAATTTCTAATAACCTAGAACTATTCACACCAATGCTTTGAATCTTAAATCCATATAATACAAATGAGCAAGGAAGTCACACCCACCTAATTTCGCCGATCTTCAAGTTTCCTTGCTTCCCTTCGAGATCCTCGATACGCTAAAATATATAAATATGAAATTTAACACTTAATAGAATTACTCTTAAGCTTAACTAATTCCTAAGATAATTATAAAATTCAAACATTACTTTCAACTAATTCATGGTTATTCTAAAATTTTAAAATTCCATGAAATCAAATTTAATACAATTTCTAAGTCTTCCAAATTTCTGAATTTGAAATTAAAAACATTTATGATTGATTTCCTAACTTATAAGGTTTATTTATTTTTAAATAATTTATTAATATCATAATTAATTTAATTACGAACAAAATAAGACTTCTAAATGTTCTAAGTTTAGTTTCAGGGCCTAAATTTTTATTATTTTCTAATAAAAGATTTTTAAACTCCTAAGCTTTATTTTTCATGTTTTTAAGTAATTGGATTTCTAAATTTTAAACTTCTTATATTAAATAAAATCATTAGTGTGTTGGAAAGTTATTTTCCTTTTCAATTCTAATTTAAAAGATTAATTTATTTATTTTTTATTATATCAATTAATCTTCATGTTCAATAATGTAATAATTAATCTAATTTTAAAAAAAATTATTCAATGTCTAATTTCATTTTGTTTTCACATTTATAATTAACCTAAAATAAATTTCATTCTATGTAAAAACTAAAAATCTAAAATATACCTCTCTCCGTCTTCTTCGCGCGAACAACCCCAACGAAGAACTTTCTTTGTTGTACGTTGCTCTTCGTGCGGATCTCATCAACAATATTCGTCATCTTTAAATCACATTCAACACTAAATCTCAAGATGATTTCCAGCAACACAAATCAAAAACTCAAAATATCAAGCCACACACTAGTGATCATCAACCAACTCAGAACCCTAGTTCATCCATATACATACAGAATATAAACTGACCTGAACTTGCAAATGTGATAAAAGACAATTCCACGATGCCCTTTTTGAGCCCTGATTCTTGTGCATGTATAAATCAGTTATCTCACCATATGTCTCAAAATAATTCCCAAATGTTGCTTCTGTGACAGCCTGGGGAATTCTGGCCACAAATATTTGAGTAGCTTTCTTTGCAGGAGTTCTCATTTCTTCGTTAGGTGTCGCTATTTTCATTTCCAGCATTCTGCTGCCAAGGAAGTGCACACTTGCAAGTGCGTTCTGGGCATCCTCGGTTGAAGCAAATGTCACATAACCAAAACCGCGAGATCGGCATGTGGAACGCTCCTTCATCACAATAACATCTTCCAGCTCCGCAAACTTGCTCATGTACTCTCTTAAACCCTCGGTATCAGCATCCCATGGAATACCCAAAACCACGAGCTTCCTCTCCCTTGCTTGGCACTCTGTTTCCTTTTTCATGTGACGACGCAGTAGCTTCCTCAGCCACCAAGACGCACTACCAGATTTCTTCTTTCCGCTTTCTCCCGTGAATCACAGCCAATATCTGTGCATCATCTTCGTCTCTCTCCTTTGTTTTTCTGAATTTCCTCCATCAGATCACTGTTTCGTTCTCCTTCTTCAACTTGGCGGCAGCAGTCACACAAAACAGAGCACCGTTGCTCTGGTTCTTTTTGTTTGCTCTGTTTTCGTCCACCCAGCAACATGGCTTCCCATTTTCTTCTCGTTCGGCAGCTACAACGGCAGCAACATGCAGCAGCAACACCAACTCAGGTTGCAACAGCCAGCTTCTTCATTCTCCCTCTATTTGCTGCAGCCGTTTCTTTATTCTTCCAGCCATCATGCACCATTTGCCATCCGTTCCACCAATTCTCCTCTATTCATCCATCACTGCAGCCTCATCACGGGCCGCTTCTTCATTCTGCAACAGGGGCGTCAACAGCCCGGGTAGCAGCAGCAGCAGCAACTTCGGCCTTCTGCATCTCCTCTTCTTCATTCTCCTGTTCGTCCGGTGGTAGTAGCAGCAGCAGCTGCAATGGCAGCAGTAGCTGCAACCACCCTTTCCCATCTCATCTTCATCGTCTCTATTTTTCTCCAAAGCAGTAGCAGCACCATTACTCTGTTCTAGGCTGTGTCTCACTTCAGTCTCATCTTCTCCGTTTCCATTCCCTGCAATAGCAGCAGCTTATTCTTCTTTCCTTTGTTTCACGGACCCCAACCAACAGCCTATATTTCCTCCCATTAACGGTCGGTTCATCCATTTAGAGAGCTGAAACCATCCTGAAGCTTCAACCGTTCACCGCCAAACTCAACTATTCTAGTGATTTCCTGATTCATTTACCATTGATCCAGCCACCGAACCAAAAAATTTTGGTTTGGTTCCTGATCTTTAAATTTCCAGATTTCGTAATATATATACATCCATATCATGAAATATATACATCCATATCATGAAATCAATACTAATCATTTTATTTTATTTAAAGCTTTAGTATTAATCAATATCAGATTATTTAAAACTTTAATATACATATAGTTAATTGCCAACCATATTAAACCATATTATAAACTTGTAGATATAAGTTAATAGTGTAATTTCCTTATTTATTTTAAGACTACTGTCGTACGTATAAATTGTTTTTTTTTGTTATAATTTTTTTTTTCAATTTAAATTTTATTCACATCAAGATTTCTATCGACCACGAAAATTTAACTGTTAAATCTCATTCACCATAAATATAATTATATATAAAATAAAATAATCTAAACTGCTAACATTTTGTTTTAATAAGATTTCGATCAATCGTCATCAATTCTTTTTATTTTATTTATCTATCTATTTGCTCGCGACATGGCATGCTCGCATGGTCCCGGGGTGTTACAATTCTCTCTTCCCTATTCAATTCTGGTATGAATTTGGCCAGTTCAGTGAACTTCCTTTCATATTTGGCCACTGTCTGGTCTGTCTGATTCAACTTGACAAAATCTTCATGTAGCTTCCTTAAAGTCTCTTCAGAAAATAAATTTTCATAAAAGATCTTTGTGAACTCTTCTTGCTTGATTTTATATAGTTTTTGTTTCGTTCGTACTATCATTACTCTAGATTTATATCTCTAGGTTCTCAATTTGTTTAGTGGACTAACAGTTTGTGCTTCTAGTTTATTTTTTGTTCTTAGGTACATGATTTGGTTTCATATGACATACATGTAAACAAATCAAGCATGTTATTTAAACATTCATACAATCATACAAGTTAACGCTAGCATAACAAGATTCCATGTTTCCATCTAAGCTTTTATGTTCAAGTGTCCCATACCACTCTTCCCCTTCCACTTAGACTTTTACTCAAAAAATTGTCACACCCAAACAATTTTCCAAATGTCTCGATAACTAAGGTTTCCCGAGCCCACTATACCTAACTGTCCCATACCAGCCAAGCATAGAGAAACAAGTTCTTCCAAAGTTACCAATCATTCACCAAACATGGTCTGTCATTCTCTGAGTCCAGACTTCCTCCATAGCCCCAAATTCCTATGCATCCCATACTACATAGAAACCAAAGTTATAGAATCTTTCCGATCTCGTGTCCTAACCAAACAAGTGTTCTATTCTCACACAGTTTCAATTGCTAACCTATGTACTAAAGTTTTATGTATTTAATCCACTATGCCACCCTTGGCTATACTCATGTTCCTACCTAAGTTTTCTTCCCTTGACCCAAGGTTTTAGTTTGGTTGACTCACAACCTATGTCTAGTCAAGATACCACCTTAGGCATCTTTTCAACTTTTATTCACTTTCTTGCCCTAATTTTTCACTTTTTAATTTTCTTTTATAGAAAGTAAGGGTGTTCTTCAACTCTAACTACTTGTATAAGCTGGTGGGACAATCTCCAGATTAGGCGACGAGGCCGAAATCTGCTTAATAACTACACTTTCTCAGGTGGAATAACTCACCTCCCTTTGAATGTTCAGCTTTACTCGGGACAAGGCATACCTACTATCAGCTCAACTTGTAGTCTTTGTATCCAAACAAAACATTTGAAAACATACAATTCCTTTTTGAAAACACTTTCCAAAATAGTTTTCAATTTCAAAAATAGAGTAGGGCATTCTAATTTTAACTCAAAGCACAGGTCAAACCTATTTGAGTTAATACTTTCTAAATCTAATACCCCCATTGGTATAAGATTAATCTTTCTAATTCTAGCCCAACAACACATGTTTAGGCTTGACTTTTTATTACCAAAACATCTAAAGCCTAGGCTCTAATACCACCTTTGTAACACCCTGACCCCCAAGACTTTCAATTGGACTTAACCACAAGGCGAACTGGGTTGGTGTTACTTCACAAGTACGCAACTTGACTTTTTATCTCAATTATCCCATGCCTTAAACAAGAGTACTTAACTAATATTTATTGGTGAGACTTAATAAGGCAATAAAACAAGAGATAAAAGAAAACTAGTCAAATCTTTATTGATTTAATAAAACAAGAGACAAGTACATAACTTGAAATAGAAATTTATTTCAACGAAAGTATTACATTCTAAGTATTCAAAATTTGGACTACAAGTCCTTACATCAAAATAAACGTAGAAACTTTCTAAAAACAAGCATTCTAAGTCTTTAGCAGGCATAATAATGTGTTTAATTTCTTGAAAAGATAAAAGAGGAATGGTGAGCACATAGCTTAGTGGAGTTTTTTCAAACAACCAAATTACTAATTTAGATTAGCAACACATTCAAATTCAAGCACTTGTAAATCATTAGGTGTTTCAAATAATATTTTGTTTACAGTTGTAAATTTGACTGAAAGGGTTTTAAGGCACTTGATATTCTTTATCAAAATACCTCCTTTGAGTAAAAAGGCATTCCTTATGCCAAGTTTCATTGGATTTAGGGCCTAACCCATATTCCAAGTATTTTGGTACATCACCCATGTGAACTAATCACATGTAAAGAACATCAACAGTGAGCCTCATGTTCATTGTGGCAGTATGTGGTTCTTAATCTCAACATCTTTCATTAAATCTCATACTCATGAATCATAAATAAAATATACTCATGAAACATAAAATAATTAAATAAATTCAACATGTTTAACACATAAACATTTAAAGCATGAAAACAAACACATAGTATGCATCATACTTCACGAACAGTACAAGAGCTCCCCAAGGTGACGCACTTGACCTTGAGAGGAGCCACTCATTTCTCAAAGATTGATCTTAAGTTACGATATTACAAATTGAGAACCAGGGAGTCTAATATATACAAGACGATATTCAGAAAAAGATATAGACACTTCGAGTTCACCGTGATGCCCTTTGGTTTGACCAATGCCCCAAAAACATTCATGGATTTAATGAGCCAAGTGTTTAGACAATACCTTGACTAGTTTGTGGTGGTATTCATAGAAGACATCCTGATTTACTCTAGGTCAAAAGCTAAACACTTAAAACACTTGCGAATAGTGTTGGAGACCCTCAAAAGGCACCAATTATATGCCAAGTTCAGCAAGTGTGAATTCTAGATGAAGATGGTCAAGTTCCTTGTCACGTACTATCAGCGGACGATATCTCTGCAGACCCAAAAAAGGTAGAAGAAGTCATAGACTGGAATCAACCGAAGATAGTTACAGAGATCAAGAGTTTCTAAGGCCTGATTGGATGCTACAGGAGATTCATCCAAGATTTCTCCAAACTAGCAGAACCTATGACCAAACTAACCAGAAAGGGAGTTAAGTTCAATTGGGATGATAAGTGCGAAGAATTATTCCAAGAACTAAAGAAGAGATTGAGTACGACCCCTATCTTAGTCATTCCAACCCATGGTGTCACTTATGTCCTGTATACGGATGCTTTACTAAGTGGATTGGGAGCATTCTTGATGCAAAAGAAGCAAGTATTTGCTTATGTTTCACGACGACTTAAGGTCCATGAAAAAAATTACCCTACTCACAACCTAGAATTAGTAGACATTGTATTTGCCCTGAAGATTTGGCGACACTACCTTTATGGTGAGAAATTCGATCTATTTTCAGATCACAAGAGCTTAAAATACATCCACACCTAGAAAGAGTTGAACCTCAGGCAACGAAGATGGATAGAGTGCTTGAAAGATTATGATTTCCAATTACACTACCATCCAGGGAGGCAAATGTGGTGGCCGATGTCTTGAATAGAAAGTTCAAGAAATAGGAGGAAGAAAAGGGTCAAATGTACTAGTTGATCAAAGACTTTAGGTTGGATGTAATCTTGAATAACAAACAAGCCTACCTCTATGGCATGTCTTGCCAAGCAGATCTACTACATTAGATCAAGAAGAAACAGAGGCAAGACAAGTAGCTTGTAGGCCTGATAGAAGGAGTTACATAGGGAAAACATTCTGACTTCAGGTTAGATGTTGAGAATATCCTACGGCTTTGGGAGAGAATCTGTGCACCTCAGAATGGAGAAATTAAGCAAACCATACTGGATGAGGCTCATCAGACCAAGTATAGGATGCATCCAGGAGGTAATAAGATGTATCAAAACCTTAGAAAGACTTACTGGTGGAGAAGAATGAAGAAAGATGTGGCTAAGCATGTCTCTAAATGCTTAACTTGTCAACAAGTAAAAACAGAACGCCAGAAACTCTCTGGAATGTTACAACCACTCCCTATCCCTAAATGTAGTGGGATAACATTGTCATGGACTTTGTTAGTAGTTTGCCCAAGAACCTAAAAAGAAAAGATATTATTTGGGTGATTATGGATCGTCTCACTAAAGTAGCCTACTTCCTGTCAATCAAATCCACAAACCAAATTAGTAAATTGGGAGAACTACATGTGAAGGATATCGTTAGACTTCATGTGTGCCTGAGCCTACTGTATTTGACAGAGACTCTCGCTTCATCTCTAAGTTCTGGCAGAGTCTACAAAAGGAGTTGGGGCACTAAACTCACTATGAGCACTGCCTTTCACCCTCGGATAAATGGGTAATCTAAGAGAATTATCCAAACCTTAGAAGATATGTTGAGATCTTGTATCCTAGACTTTAAGGGGAATTGGAGCAAGTACGTACATTTAGCAGAGTTCGCCTATAATAACTATTACTAGGCAAGTACGAAGATGATTCCATTTGAGGATCGTTATGGAAAACCCAATAAATCACCAAGCTGTTGGACTGAACTTGAAGACCATGTATTGACTGTGCCAAAATTGGTGGAAAAAATGAACAACCAAGTCAAACTAATCCAGAAGAGGTTGATTACAGCTTAGAGCCATTAAAATAGCTATGCTAACAAAAGAAGAAGACCCTTAGAGTTCCAAGTGGGAGACAAAGTGTTCTTAAGGATCAATCCTCAGAAGGGTATCAAAAGATTTGGATTTAAGGGGAAACTATCACCCAGATTTGTTGGACCCTTCGAGATACTTAGAAGAATCGGGGAGCGTGCTTATGAATTGGATCTACCAAACTGAATGACTTCACTCACAATGTGTTCTGCATGTCGATGCTAATAAAGTATGAACCAGATCCCTCTCATAGCATCCACTGGGAAAAATGTGACTGAGTTCATTTTAGGGATAAATTTAGCAAGTCCAAGATTGTAATAACTCGAATTTTTATAACGCATACATGTCGAAAATAAAATTTTAAAATATAATATAATCAAGTAAATAAATGAATAATGTTTTAAACAAATGTGTAGAAATTAATGAAATTGAATTAATTATAAACTAATAATAATAATAATACAATAATAATAAAGTAGTTATTATTTATGGGCTAATGAGTAATCTCATTTGATAAATATTATGTATTATTTATGGGTAAATGAAAAACATATATATATATAATAACATGGGTATTAATATCATGATGGGATATGAAATGAGAATTTGATTTTATAAGTATATGGGTGATATGATTTTGAGCAAAGAAATATAATATAATATAAAGGTAAATATGGTATACTTGGTTATTTGGATAACAAAATAAATATGTGTGGATATCAATTTAAAGTAAAGAGAAGAAGACAAATGAATTAAATGATATGAAGTATTTGGTCAAACACATATCTTTTAGGGGTGCCTTACGCGGGGAGATAAAATATGGAATAAAATGATATTGTGGTATGGAATTTAATTAGTTAAGTTGAGACATCTAATTTGATTGGTTGGCTAATAAAGTTAAATGAGGGAAAGATATCATGTGATGGGAGTTAAATAACTAAGTGGGAGGACTTAAATTTGATTGGTTAGCAAATGAATACAAAGTGGTTGGTATCTAATTATAATAAAGTGGCTATTAATTAAATGATGGGATGTGAAAATGGTGGTGGAATTTGGCTAACAAAGAATGGATGGTGAGCATGCTTTATATAATACAAGTGGGACGGTTGGCATTATAGTGAGAAAGAGAGAAATTAAGGGGCACGTGATGGAGATGTGGTGGAACTTGAAATTGACTGGTTAAATGTTAGTCGGGTGGTGGAGCATTTTGGTTCACTTCTTTCATTCATTACGTAAAGCACCAAAGAAAGAAAAAAAAAACACACAGAGGACTGAAACGAAGAAGAAAGAAAAGGGAAAAAGAAGGAACGTCCAATTTTTCATCAGATTTGACTTGTAGGTAAGTGATTTTCTTTAATTCTAGTTAGAAAAATGCTAATTAAGCCCTATACTACAATCCTAGGGGTGTAAGTTTTACTATATATAGTGTTTTATAACCGCACCCAAAAATTGGGTATTTTTTCACAGTGACTAGAACTTAGTAAAAGTTATACCAAAACGCTCCTAGTAATGAGTAGATCCCAAATATACGGTTAGATTGTGTTAGTCTGCGCTTTAAATTTTAAAATAAATACCTAAAGTTTTATAACCTTTAGATGGGCTTTTGATGATGTTAAATCCCGATAAAGTTTTATTTGAAACCCATAGAAATGTAGAGAATGAAAATCTGCATCCATTAATACCAAAGTCATGAATTTTGGATATCAATTGAAATTTTGGTGAATGATTGACTAATAGGATTATTTAATTAAATTTAGAAAAATTAGATAAATTATGATTCTAAATCTTATTTCTTTACGTAAATTCATATATATAACATCTAATTATTATACTTATAATTATCATTGCAGATTATTTTTATAAATCATCTAGAGGGTTTTTGAGCGACGAATTGGAAGCGAAAAAGGTAAAATAGTGTATTTTTATTTATCTTGAGTCACAATTGGTTAAAATAAAATAAAATAAATTATAAGAGACATGAAAGAATTAAATATAAACTTATTCCTTTTATTTTTGAAGTTGAAAAGCATGTTAAATGGATAAATTGCATTGTTTGAAATCTTGGGAACAGGTTGAAATATTAAAAGAGCTTTGAAACATGAAACTGGGAATTTTGGGAGCTTTAGCTGAAGGTTTGGTATCTAAAACCTTATTACTCTTGGAGATAATTTTATATTATGTTATTTACTCTGGAATGGATGTGAATGAATTATGATATCGAAGTTCAGGGGGTTGTGGAGATTTGAAGTATAATATCATAATTTTTCAATGATAGATTAAACTTTTAAAAGTGGAATAGTGTGACGAACGGACGCAAAGGAAAATCCATAAACCTTTGGTGGGAAGGATTTCCTTGCTCACTAATATTATTCGAATTTCAGATTCAAAACATGATGATTGTTAGCTTAAGATATTTTGTATGCTATGGTTGTTATTTGTGGTGATTGGAGTGATTTGAATGATAATCATAAGATCTGGTTAATTGTTTTTTAACCTGTTTTATCGAGTTCATGATTTATTCATTCTATTCATCATGTAATTGCTAATATTTGATGGATGATATTTTATGGATAACACTAATGGTGGAAACTAAATAATTTTATTAAGAATTCCACGTACCGATGCGATGGATTGTCACAGGTGCACTATAACTCTCCATACAGTGTATCGTGTGCACTAGTCTGGGCACATCGTAGATATTTCGAATAGCTGGAGAGATGAGCTATTTGTGGAAGTGGTACTCACTTGACTGTGAGCACTGGATTGTAAGCACTGGATTGTGTTGCCCTTCGTTAGATAGTAATCCCATGGTATAGTCTGGATTGTATACCATAGTGTACTCACATTTGGTATGAACAGCGCTAATACCTGGAGAGGTGTATCATGATGGCAAACTGGATAGTGCCACTGGAGAAATCATTATGGTACATCTAGATTGTGTACCGAGAATTACTCATTGGATTACAGGAAATATCAAGAGAGGATTCTCTTTCGGTCTTTAGAGTACAATAGACAAATGAATGCGTGAAACGATTAATGTGTGAAAGTGTGTGCATGTTTGGATTCTTGGTTTGTATAATGTTAATGATGTATACGGATGACCCACTGGGCTTTCAAGATCACTCCCATTTCATTTTTCAGGTACTCACATGAGTGTTCACAGACAGACTCAAGAATTGATGTTAGCACCTCATTGAGAGGTTATTATAGTCATCTCTTTTTGTTTTAACCTAATGTCAATACTTTCACATGACCCATAGTGATTTTGTAATTTATGTATGTAAAGTTTTTCAAATGTTTACGTTTAACTTTTTCTTGCTTGTTTTGGGGTAAATGAATTTGACAACAATTAGCTGAATGTTTTAATGATTTTACTGCTGCGTTCTTATAAGGGTTAAACCTAGAGCATCTTATGTACTATGAGGTGTTTGCATTGCATATAGATCATGTTATACCTTCGCAAGAAAGTGACGTAAGAAATGGAAAGTTGACAACTCGATTTTAGGAAAAGATGACTCGATGATCATGTACTGGGAAATCTGGACCTGAAACTGGGGTGTCACAAAATGGCATTAGAGCCAAGGTTGTAGCTCGCTAGAAAAATATAACTCAATGTGGATAACCTAAGTTAGAAATATCACTCAGCGTGGATACCCTGACGTAGAAAGCGAACTCAATGTGGATACTTGAGTTAAAACTAGAACCCAATATGGATACCGAGGTTAAACAAAGATTTAGTGTGGATACACTGAATATATGGGAATTTTCAACGAAATCTAATTTTCACTGAAATGGAATTTTTACTAGATTTGATTTTCAATGGAAATGAGTTTATTAAATTGATTTTGAATAGCAACTAAATTGACTGAATGACTCTAGCGGATGGCTAGAAGCCTAGAAAAGATATAGGTGATACCAACGTGCTCAAGCTGTGATTAAGTACTGTAATAATCCCTAATAGTTGACCTCTTCCCTGAGTACAGGTCCCTGAAGGTGGGGTTTTGGTTGATCTTCTTCTTCAGAAGAACACACTCGAGGGTAGACCTTTGCTTTGATGTGAGGTCTTAGAAAGGTCATTGCCATAAAGTGGTGTCCCAGATAGTTGACTTTCTCTTGGGATAAAGGTCTCTGAGGGGTTGATCTTGGTCAGATCTACTTCTGCGGAAGAATGTCCCCGAAGGTTGACCTGCATTCTGACTAAAAGTCCTAGAAGGTCGAACACTACTAAGGAAAGGTCCAGGATTTGAGATCGATGGTATCACATAAAAAAGATAAACATTGTTAGTCAAGTGTTGGGACACTAGGTCTAGGAAAGACCGGATGTCGACTGGAAAGTACAGTGGGTCCATAAAAAAAATCTTTTAGGGCATAGGTTAGAGACTAATAATATGGATGAACACACACTTGTTTGGTCAGGATTCGGTTCAGGAGGATCCTATATTTCTGGTCTCTATGTAGGATGGGGTGTATAGAGATTTAGGGATATGGAGGAATTTTGGAGTTGAAGAGTGACAGACCATGTTTGGTGAGTGATCGATTTCTTTGGCTGAACTTGTACGCACTGTATTGTAATGGGATGGGAAGGTCCAGTACGGTGGGTCTTGCTTTAGCCTTAGAATACGTCTATGGGTGCACTATCGTGTTATTTTTAACTAAAGGATCTAGTTAAACGTAGTGGGACATCTGTAGTCATGGACATCGAGTCACTTGCGCCATTTATGGGTGTAATGTAATTCTGGATGGAAGTTTGTGTGGAAGGGCAAGGGTAGTATGGGATGCCTAGACTCGAAAGCACTGATAGAAGCTTGGGATTGCATTATGCTAGTGTGCATTGTTTGTTTGATTGTTATATATATGTAGTTATTATTTTGAATATCTACCCAAACTCTTGTACCCTGGAACAAACAAAATGCTACCGACTTAGAAGCATAAACTTTTAGACCACTGAAGCATAAACTCTTGTACCCTGGAACAAACAAAATGCTACCGACTTAGAAGCATAAACTTTTAGACCACTGAAATAAGTCGAGAACTTAGAAACACACACCTAAAATCACATTAGCACGAAAATACGAAGAACTTATGTGGGTTTGAACGAATGGCTAGAAACACAAGTCACTGTATCCAATATGTTGAGAAAAATGTTGACTTACAAATTGAAGTGGAAATTGTAATTGTAGCATAATTACAGCTATTGAAATATTCTGCTTTAGTTTGATTAAACTCTAAACTATTGGACACCGGAATAAGTTTGACTTGGAGATAATGCCAAGGGGAAGGCCTAAGAAACACATGGCTCGTGAGGGAACTAAAGATGAGAGAAAGCAAAGACAACAGAATGTACTAGTGGCCATAATACCTGCAGAGGTAGAGGTGAAACGAATATTGGTACAGAGATTGGTGGAACAGGTTTTGAGAATACTGCAGCCTCAGTATCATCTTAGCCACCTGTGCCCGTATAGCCACTTGTGCAGCCACATCTAGAACCTCAAACCCCAGTACTGCCTCAGACTCAACAGGAAGCTAGGTTTTCAGATGCAATTACTCAAAGCAAGATTGCTGAGTATGATAAAGAGTAGAAATGACTATTGATGGAATTTTAGAAGTTGAGGCCTAGTATATTGGGAGGTATGACAGATCCCTTTGCTATTGATAAATGGTTTACAGAGATAAACAAGTATCCAAATGCCATGGGAGCGATAGGGCCAAGGAGAGTAACTTAGCAGTGCATCAGCTTGTAGGGCCAACTTATCATTCGTGGGAAATGATTATGAATGACCCTACTATTGATGAATCCACCATGACATGGGAAGAATTCAAGAATCTCTTCTACGATGCATTCTTCTCTACTGCAAAGAAGAGATAGATGCAATCATAAATTATTTGACCGACACAAAGAAATATGGTAGTGACTGAGTATGAAAAAAAAATTACAAAACTGTCAAGGTTTGCACCAAATTTAATAAAGGTGGAACAGGCAAAGGCAGAATGGTTCACTGAGGGACTGAGAATGGGAATTCAAATATATATATATATAGTAGCACCAATGAAGCTAACCACCTTAAGAGAAATAATTGGAAGGGCACTGATAGTAGAATGAGATCTAGTGACTAAGCAGGCATGAAAGAACAAGAAGAGAGTCCAGTCTGGATAGACAATGGGACCCTCACAAAAGAGGCCTGCCAAACAAGAAGGTCGCAGAGCACCTCAGCCATAGAGACAGTTCTAGACTCCACGAAATCATTTCAACAATACTAGGAAGGAACGGAGAAAGCAGAACAGTATGCAGGGATTATGCTTCTCATGTAATCAAGAGGGATATTTAGCTAGAGATTGTCCAAGTAAAGTAGCTAGATTAACAACTCAACTGCAAGCTCACATTCGATCTAAGACAAGCTGACCTCAGCAGCAACAGAAAGGGGAAGTGAGTTTGTACCTATAGCTTGGCATTGCTGTATTGATATTATTTGATTAGGGTGCCACTAGATTATTTGTCTCTGAATATGTGGTTGATAAGTTGAAATTGGTGACTAGTCTTTTAGCAGTCTCGTCAAAGATAGCCATGCCAATAGGGAACATTGCGAGCTCAAGGAGATATTATAGATGTGAGCTTGCATTTCGAGATCATCGGATGATGATAGATCTTTGTGTGCTCCAGTTTGGTGGATATGATGTGATATGGGGAACAGATTGGTTAACCTAATATCAAGCCCAAATAAACTACCAGCGACGGAGACTTATCGTAAGATTTCCCTCTAGGGAAATTTTGAAGATTGAAGGGAAAAGTTTATCTGGAATGATAAATGTGAGCAGACATTCCAAGAGCTGAAGAGATGGACTTGTGTACCAAGCATAGAATAGATTAGAAACACCATCCTGGATAAAGCACATTAGACCGAGTATACAATGCATCCAGGTGGCGATAAAAAATGTATTAGAATATGAAGAAAACACTTCGATGGAAAGGAATGAAGAGAGGCATAACTAAGTATGTTTCTAGGTGTCTCACTTGTCAGCAAGTGAAGGCCAAACATAGGAAACCTTCAGGTTTGTTGCACCCACTTCCAGTGCTAGAATGGAAGTGGGATAATATCACAATGGACTTCATCTATGGCCTTCTGAGAAACCAAAAAGGTAAAGACACCGTATGGGTCATAGTAGATCAATTTACTAAGGTAGCACATTTCTTACCCATTTGGTCTACTGATTCAGTGAGTAAGCTGGGTGAACTATATGTCAAAGAGATTGTAAGATTACATGGTGTTCCGAAGACTAGAATATGAGATAGAGATGCCAGTTTCATTTCTCAGTCCTGTCAAAGTTTACAGAAAGGAAATTGGGCAACAGGATCACCATGAGCATAGCCTTTTACCCACAGATAGATGGTCAATCAAAAAGGGTCATTTAGATACTTAAATATATGTTGAGAGCATGTGCTCTTGACTTCAAGGGCAATTGGAGCAGGTACTTACGTTTAGCTTAGTTCGCTTATAATAATAACTATCAAGCGAGCATTGGTATGGCTCTATACAAAGCACTCTATGGCAGACCTTACATATCACCATCTAGTTGGGCACAGTGTAAGGATCATGTACTCATTGGACCTAAGATGATTGAGGATATGAATGCCTACATTAAGAAGATCCATCAGAGGTTGGTTATAGCTTAGAGTAAGCAGAAGCGCTATGCTGATGAAAGAAGAAAACCTCTAGAGTTCCAACCAGTGACAAAGTATTCCTGAAGATCAGTTCACAAAAATGACTTAGACGGTTCGAAGCTAAGGAGAAGTTAGCCCTTAGATTCATCGGTACGTTTGAGATACTTAGACGAATCAGTGACTGTGCATATGAGTTGGATGTACCCAACAGATTTTCCTCAATCCATAAGGTGTTTCACATTTTTTATGCTTCAGAAGTATGAGCCAAATCTTTCACATGGTATACAGTGGCATGATATCGTACATTAGGATGATTACGAGGAACTAGCTATCAGAATTCTATATCCTAAGGTGCAGAGTCTCAAGACCAAGGACATTCCCTTGGTCAAGGTCCTATGAAAGCATCATGGCCTGGAGGAAGCGACTAAGGAGCTAGGGAGTGAGATATAGAGGAAATACCCAGATCTCTTCATCAAGAGCACCTGACAGGACACATCATTGAGGTCTGTATCTTCATTCAAATTTGGAGGGAGAAATTTTTTTTAAAGGGGGTAGATTGTAATAACCCAAATTTTTATAACGCATACACGTCGAAAATCAAAATTTTAAAATATAATATAATCAAGTAAATAAATGAATAATGTTTTAAATAAATGCGTAGAAATTAATGAAATTGAATTAATTATAAATAATAATAATAATAATAATAATAATAATAATAATAATAATAATAATAATAATAATACAATAATAATAAAGTAGTTATTATTTATGGGCTAATGAGTAATCTCATTTGATAAATATTATGTATTATTTATGGGTAAATGAAAATCATATATATATAATAACATGGGTATTAATATAATGATGGGATATGAAATGAGAATTTCATTTTATAAGTATATGGGTGATTTGATTTTGAGCAAAGAAATATAATATAATATAAAGATAAATATGATATACTTGGTTATTTGGATAACAAAATAAATATGTGTGGATATCAATTTAAAGTAAAGGGAAGAAGACAAATGAATTAAATGATATGAAGTATTTGGTCAAACACATATCTTTTAGGGGTGCCTTACGTGGGGAGATAAAATATGGAATGAAATGATATTGTGGTATGAAATTTAATTAGTTAAGTTAAGACATCTAATTTGATTGGTTGGCTAATAAAGTTAAATGAGGGAAAGATATCATGTGATGGGAGTTAAATAACTAAGTGGGAGGACTTAAATTTGATTGGTTAGCAAATGAATACAAAGTGGTTGGTATCTAATTACAATAAAGTGGCTATTAATTAAATGATGGGATGTGAAAATAGCGGTGGAATTTGGCTAACAAAGAATGGATGGTGAGCATGCTTTATATAATACAAGTGCGACGGTTGGCATTATAGTGAGAAAGAGAGAAATTAAGGGGCACGTGATGGAGATGTGGTGGAACTTGAAATTGATTGGTTAAATGTTAGTGGGGCGGTGGAGCATTTTGGTTCACTTCTTTCATTCATTATGTAAAGCACCAAAGAAAGAAAAAAAAATGCACAGAGGACTGAAATGAAGAAGAAAGAAAAGGGAAGAAGAAGGAACGTTCAATTTTTCATCAGATTTGACTTGTAGGTAAGTGATTTTCTTTAATTCTAGTTAGAAAAATACTAATTAAGCCCTGTACTATAATCCTAGGGGTATAATTTTTACTATATATAGTGTTTTATAACCACACCCAAAAATTAGATATTTTTCCACAGTGACTAGAACTTAGTAAAAGTTATACCAAAATGCTCCTAATGATGAGTAGATCCCAAATATGCAGTTAGATTGTGTTAGTCTGCCCTTTAGATTTTAAAATAAATGCTTAAAGTTTTATAACCTATGGATGAGCTTTTAATTGTGTTAAATCCCAATAAAGTTTTATTTCAAACCCATAGAAATGTAGAGAATGAAAATCTGCATCCATTGATACTAAAGTCATGAATTTTGGATATTAATTGAAATTTTGGTGAACAATTGACTAATAGGATTATTTAATTAAATTTAGAAAAATTAGAAAAATTATGATTCTAAAGCTTATTTCTCTATGTAAATTCATATATATAACATCTAATTATTATACTTATAATTATCATTGCAGATTATTTTTATAAATCATCTGGAGGGTTTTGGAGTGACGAATTGGAAGCGAAAAAGGTAAAATAGTGTATTTTTATTTATCTTGATTCACAATTGGTTAATATAAAATAAAATAAATTATAAGAGACATGAAAGAATTAAATATAAACTTATTCCTTTTATTTTTGAAGTTGAAAAGCATGTTAAATAGATAAATTGCATTGTTTGAAATCTTGAGAATATGTTGAAATATAAAAAGAGCTTTGAAACAGGAAACTGGGAATTTTGGGAGCTTTAGCTGAAGGTTTGGTATCTAAAACCTTATTACTCTTGGAGATAATTTTATATTGTGCTATTTATTTTGGAATGGCTGTAAATGAAATATGATATCGAAGTTCAGGGGGTTGTGGAGATTCGAAGAATAATATAATTTTTCAATGATAGATTAAACTTTTAAAAGTGGATTAGTGTGACGAACGGACGCAAGGGAAAATTCATAAACCTTAGGTGGGAAGGATTTCCTTGCTCATTAATATTATTTGAATTTTAGATTCAAAATATGATGATTGTTAACTAAAGATATTTTGTATGCTATGGTTGTTATTTGTGGTGATTGGAGTGAGTTGAATGATAATCATAAGATCTGGTTAATCGTTTTTTGACCTATTTTATCGAGTTCATGATTTATTCATTCTATTCATCATGTAATTGCTAATATTTGATGGATGATGTTTTATGGATAACACTAATGGTGGAAACTAAATAAGATTAAGGGTTTATTAAGAATTCCACATACCGATGCGATGGATTGTCGTAGGCGCACTATAACTCTCCATATAGTGTATCATGTGCAATAGTCTGGGCACATCGTAGATATTTCCAATAGCTGGATAGCTGAGCTATTTGTGGAAGTGGTACTCACTGGATTGTGAGCACTGGATTGTAAGCACTGGATTGTGTTGCCTTCCTTGGACAATAATCCCACGGTATAGTCTGGATTGTATACCATAGAGTACTCACATTTGGTATGAACAACGCTAATACCTAGAGAGGTGTATCATGATGGCAAACTGGATAGCACCAATGGAGAAATCATGATGGTACATCTAGATTGTGTACCGAGAGTTACTCATTGGATTATAGGAAATATCAAGAGAGGTTTCTCTTTCGGTCTTTAGAGTACAACAGACAAATGAATGCGTGAAACAACTAATGTGTGAAAGTGTGTGCATGTTTTGATTATTAGTTTGTATAATGTTGATGATGTATACGGATGACCCACTGGGCTTTCAAGCTCACTCCCATTTCATTTTTCAGGTACTCACAGGAGTATTCATTGACAGACTCAAGAATTGATGTTAGCATCTCATTGAGAGGTTGTTATAGTCATTTCTTCTTGTTTTAACTTGATGTCAATACTTTCATATGACCCATAGTGATTTTGTAATTTATGTATGTAGAGCTTTTCAAATGTTTACATTTAACTTTTTCTTGCTTGTTTTGGGGTAAATGAATTTGATAGCAATTATCTGAATGTTTTAATGATTTTACTGCTGCGTTCTTATAATATTTTGAGATTTTCTTATTTTCACGAATGAAAACCAGTGATAAGGGTTAAACCTAGAACATTTTATGTACTATGAGATGATTGCATTGCATATAGATCATGTCATACCTTCGCAAGAAAGTGAAGTAAGAAATGGAAAGTTGACAACTCAATTTTAGGAAAAGATGACTCGATGATCATGTACTGGGAAACCTGGACCTGAAACTGGGGTGTTACAAAATGGTATCAGAGCCAAGGTTGTAGCTCACTAGAAAAATATAACTCGATGTGGATAACCTAAGTTAGAAATATCACTCAGCATGGATACCTTGAGGTAGAAAGCGAACTCAATGTGGATACTTGAGTTAAAACTGGAACCCAGTATGGATACCGAGGTTAAACAAAGATTTAGTGTGGATACACTAAATATATGAGAATTTTCAACGGAATCTAATTTTCACTAAAATGGAATTTTTACTGGAGTTGATTTTCACTGGAAACGAGTTTATTAAATTGATTTTGAATAGCAACTAAATTGATTGAATGACTCTAGCGGATGGCTAGAAACCTAGAAAAGATATAGGTGATACCAACGTGCTCAAGCTGTGATTAAGTACTGGTAATAATCCCTAATAGTTGACCTCTTCCCTGAGTACAGGTCCCTGAAGGTGGGGTTTTGGTTGATCTTCTTCTTCGGAAGAACACACTCGTGGGTAGACCTTTGCTTTGCTGTGAGGTCTTAGAAAGGTCATTGCCATAAAGTGGTGGTCCCAGATAGTTGAGTTTCTTTTGGGATAAAGGTCTCTGAGGGGTTGATCTTGGTCGGATCTACTTCTGCGGAGGAATGTCCCGAAGGTTGACTTGCATTCTGACTAAAAGTCCTAGAAGGTCGAGCACTACTATGGAAAGGTCCAAGATTTGAGATCGATGGTATCACATAGAAAAGATAAACATTGTTAGTCAAGTGTTGGGACACTAGGTCTAGGAAAGACCGGATGTCAACTGGAAAGTACAGTGGGCCCATAAAAAAAAATCTTTTAGGGTATAGGTTAGAGACTAATAATGTGGATGAATGCACACTTTCTTGGTCAGGATTTGGTTCAGGAGGATCCTGTATTTCTGGTCTCTATGTAGGATGTGGTGTATAGAGATTTAGGGATATGGAGGAATTCTGGACTTGAAGAGTGACGGACCATGTTTGGTGAGTGATCGATTTCTTTGGCTGAACTTGTACGCACTGTATTGTAATGGGATGGGGCGGTCCAGTACGGTGGGTCTTGCTTCAGCTTTAGAATACGCCTATGGGTGCACTATCGTGTTATTTTTAAGTAAATGATCCAATTAAACGTAGTGGGACATCTGCAGTCATGGACATCGAGACACTTGCGCCATTGTATGGGTGTAATGTAATTCTGGATGGAAGTATGTGAGGAAGGGCAAGGGTAGTATGGGATGCCTAAACCCAGAAGCACTGATAGAAGCTTGGGATTGCATTATGCTAGCGTGCATTGTTTGCTTGATTGTTATATATGTAGTAATTATTTCGAATATCTACCCAAACTCTTGTACCCTGAAACAAACAAAATGCTACCGACTTAGAATCATAAACTTTTAGACCACTAAAACAAGTCGATAACTTAGAAACACACACCTAGAATCACATTAGCATGAAAATACGAGGAACTTAGGTGGGTTTGAATGAATGGCTAGAAACACAAGTCACTGTATCCAATATGTTGAGAAAAATGTTGACTTACAAATTGAAGTGGAAATTGTAATTGTAGCATAATTACAGTTATCGAAATTTTCTGCTTTAGTTTGATTAAACTCTAAACTATTGGACACTGGAATAAGTTTGACTTGGAGATAATGCCAAGGGGAAGGCCTAAGAAACACATGTCTCGTGAGGGAACTAAAGACGAGCGAAAGCAGAGACAACAGAATGTACTAGTGGCCACAGTACCTGAAGAGGTAGAGGTGAAACGAATATTGGTACAGAGAGTGGTGGAACAGGTTTGGAGAATACTGCAGCCTCAGTATCATCTCAGCCACCTGTGCTCGTATAGCCACTTGTGCAGCCACATCTAGAACCTCAAACCCCAGTACCCCCTCAAACTCAACAGGAAGCTAAGTTTTCAGAGGTAATTACTCAAAGTAGGATTGCTGAGTATGGTAAAGAGCAGAAATGACTATTGATGGAATTTTAGAAGCTGAGGCCTAGTATATTTGGAGATATGACAGATCCCCTTGCTACTGATAAATGGTTTGCAGAGATAAATAAGTATCCAAATGCCATGGGAGCGATAGGGCCAAAGAGAGTAACTTAGCAGTGCATCAGCAAGTAGGGCCAACTTATCATTGGTGGGAGATGATTATGAATGACCCTGCTATTGATGAGTCCACCATGACATGGGAAGAATTTAAGAATCTCTTCTACGATGCATTTTTCTCTACTGCAAAGAAGAGATAGATGCAATAAAAATTTATCTGCCTGACACAAAGAAATATGGTAGTGACTGAGTATGAAAAAAAAATTACAAAACTGTCAAGGTTTGCACCAGATTTAATACAGGTGGAACAGGCAAAGGCAGAATGGTTCACTGAGGGACTGAGAATGGGAATTCAAATATATATATAGTAGCACCAATGAAGCTAACCACCTTAAGAGAAATAATTGGAAGGGCACTGATAGTAGAATGAGATCTAGTGACTAAGCAGGCATGAAAGAACAGGAAGAGCGTCCAGTCTGGATAGACAATGGGACCCTCACAAAAGAGGCTTGCCAAACAAGAAGGTCGCAGAGCACCTCAGCCACAGAAACAATTCTAGACTCAACGGAATCATTTCAACAGTCCTAGGAAGGAACAGAGAGAGCAGACCAGTATGCAAGGATTATGTTTCTCATGTAATCAAGAGGGATATTTAGCTAGAGATTGTCCAAGTAGCTAGATTAACAACTCAACTGCAAGCTCACATTCGATCTCAAACAAGCTGACCTCAGCAGCAACAGAAAGGGGAAGTGAGTTTGTACCTATAGATTGGCATTGCTGTATTGATATTATTTGATTAGGGTGCCATTAGATTATTTGTCTCTGAATATGTGGTTGATAAGTTGAAATTGGTGACTAGTCTTTTAGCAGTCTCGTCAAAGATAACTATGCCAATAGGGAACATTTTGAGCTCAAGGAGATATTATAGATGTGAGCTTGCATTTCGAAATCATCAGATGATGATAGATTTTTGTGTGCTCCAGTTTGGTGGATATGATGTGATATGGGGAACAGATTGGTTAACCTAATATCAAGCCCAAATAAACTACCAGCGATGGAGACTTATCGTAAGATTGCCCTCTAGGGAAATTTTGAAGATTGAAGGGAAAAATTTATCTGGAACGATAAATGTGAGCAGACATTCCAAGAGCTGAAGAGATGGATTTATGTACCAAGCACAGAACAGATTAGAGACACCGTCCTGGATAAAGCACATCAGACCGCATATACAATGCATCCAGGTGGGGATAAAAAAATGTATTAGAATATGAAGAAAACACTTCGATGGAAAGGAATAAAGAGAGGCATAGCTAAGTAGGAAATGGAAATTTGACAACTCGGTTTTAGGAAAGGATGACTCGATGATCATGTACTGGGAAATCTGGACCTGAAACCGGGGTGTCACAAAGATCTTTATTTAGTGAACCTTAACGGTCCAAAATGACCAGAAATGAAATGATATGACATGAAGAAATTAATTAGACAACATATCAGAAAATCATTTCATTTGCTCAAAATTAGGGTTTCATTTTCCTAAGACCCTTCAGTGGATTCTAAATAAGGGAAGAAAATTTGGCTAACCCTAGCAAAATAATAGTTTGAAATTTTTATTATTTTGATGTGAACCTAAAAATACATGATAAAGGCCTTAATTCCTAGCCAATTATGAAATATGAATTTTTATTAAATTTATGTGGACCCAAAAATGCATGGGCAATGATCATGGGTGATCATGTGCACCACACCCTACCCAAAGTACATGGGATGTCTCCATTGTTTGGAAACCATGAAGAATAATTCTATGCGCCAATTATATGATTATGTATTCCCATGCCTACCTAACTACATGGGACGTTTCATCTTGTTTAGAAACCATTAAGAATGATCTCATGTGTGCACAAATATTTATTATGTACACCATGCCCCACTTAGGCAAAAATGACTCATATATGTGTGTGTGTGTGTGTGCACATGTGAACAACCCAAATAGAAGTTTCCAAAGTCTGATTTATGCTCACAAGAGGAACCTTAGTTGTCATAAACAAGGAAGAAACCAAAAATTAGAAATGGAAAAGTTACCTAAACAAGAAGATGATCTAATCTTGGCACCAACTAAGGGAAAAAACACCATAACCTTCATGCAATAAACCCTAGCTGTCCCCTTATGAGTTGTGTGCAAACCTTAGCCGCCACCCTTGTGAGGAAACCCTAATCTAAGATGCCCAAACCATGCCCCACTTGTGCTTTGAAAATCTATATAAACCCCCCTAATGCACTCATTCTTCTTTGCTCCAAAACAAGAACATACTAGTTCCTCTTGATTTTTTCTAGCCCTCTTCTTGGCAACCCCTTCTTCCTCTCTTATGTTCTTGAGTGATTTTCAATGAGAAGTTAGGATTTTAGATTACTTTTACATTCTTGAAGTTGTTGGTTATTCTTGAAGTGCATAAAAGAAAGGAACCTCTGCTAAATTTTTGAGAAAGCGCTTCTTAAGGTAGATGGGACACTTCTACTTTGCTAATTTGAGTTTCTAGCATGTTCATGCATCTTTTATTTTTAGTTTAACGCGTTTAGTTTCAGTTTTCAACATGTTTAATTACGATTTAAATTCAGTTTATCATGTATGCATGTTTTAAGTATTCATGATATCATGCCATACCTAGTTTCCATG
The DNA here is from genome assembly GCA_030144865.1 of Tinospora cordifolia. Classification (NCBI taxonomy): domain Eukaryota; kingdom Viridiplantae; phylum Streptophyta; class Magnoliopsida; order Ranunculales; family Menispermaceae; genus Tinospora; species Tinospora cordifolia. Next base: position 16,198 of record JAJIYU010000258.1, on the reverse strand, counting down.
CTTAGGTTTGATTTGAATTATGAAACACGCTATTTATCGTTTTCATGATTTTTAAATGTTTTATTCTTAATTTTATTATTCTAATTTCAGATTCATGAATATGTGGGAATTAAGTTTGAGACATTGAAGTTTATTAACCACGTACTATCATTGTAATCTAAGTGATGCCATAGGTGTTCTTTACATATACTTAGTGTATGTCAATCTCATCACTGAGTGTGGATGGGTATAAACCAAAATACTTCAAATATAGACATGAGATCCTTGTTCCAATAGATTATGACAAGATGAATTGTATTTCCATCCAAGAGTGGAGTATTTTGATAAGAACATCAAGTGATTAGAACCCCTTTCAGTCTTAACGTCAATAATAACCATAGATATTGTTTGAATCACTTAATGCATGTAAGTATTTGAATTTGGATGTACTTTTGATTTGAATTAGTAATTTAGTTGTTTATGGAATAATTCATGGGGCTATGTGCTCACCCAAAATACTTAGAATATGGACACGAGATCCTTATTCCAATGGATTATGACAAGATGAATTGTATTCCATCCAAGAGTGGAGTATTTTGATAAGAACATCAAGGTATTATAACTCCTTTTAGTCTTAACATCAAGAATAACTATAGATATTGTTTCAATCACTTAATGTATGTAAGTGTTTGAATTTGGATGTTCTTTTGGTTTGAATTAGTAATTTAGTTGTTTATGGAATGATCCACTGGGCTTTGTGTTTACCCCTTCCTCTCATATTTTTCATGAAACTAAATCATGAAGACTATTGAAATTAGATAGGGTTTTAAATTTGAAAATTTATATGTAAGGGGATGTTTCCCAAATTTTGATTGTTTAAATCAAGATTTCCGCTGAATTTAGTTTTTAATTTGAGTTATGCACTCTTTTATTATTTGAAATTAAAATATGTACTTCTTTATTTTATTGAACGAATAAAGATTGGAGCATTTCTTTTATCCTCTTGTAATAGTCTTATTAAATTAAAATTAAATTGTTTGGGTTATGTGTTCATTATGAATTAATAAGACTTGGGATAATTGAAATAAAATGTGATGCAAGTTGTGTACTTGTAAATGTAATACTAGCTCGACCCGCCTTGTGATTAAGTCCAATTGAAAGTTTCAAGGGTTGGGGTGTTATAACTTAATTTTAGTTTTACTGTCCTTAACCAACATCGATCTAACTCCAAAGTCATGTCTGGTGTACATTCAGGGGTGTCTCATTGTGCGAAAGCATTTTGGGAGGCTCAGGTTCGAGTCTCGCCAAAGACAAAACCCTACACCTAGTCAGTAGTGCCTATGGTGGAGATAATATTGTCATGGTGGGCCTTTGTAATGTTACAAATGGTATTAGAGCCACTGTGTGTGTGACTGAGGTGACCTCCTGTCACGTGTTATCTCACGTGTGGATCGCTGCCTAATGAAAATCAAGATGTTACTAATATTTTCCTCTGTCAAAAATCTTTTTCTTCAAAATTAAGTTCACAGCCATTAGTTCTCAAGTCAATGTCTACATAGATGTTTTATACAAACAAAGGATCAAAATAATTTCTCAATACATTCATCGAATTTCTCAATATAAATCATAAATACTGCAGCGGAATTACTTTAAAATTTGCATCAAAATAGAAATGTTAAATATACAATCTTGTTCACTAATCTGATTAACTAAAATTAAAATCAAATAAATACATGAAAATCACTTCAGAAGAATTAAACAAAATACCACCTATCCACCTCCCCAATGAGGTGTCTAATTAAAGTACAAGTCTTCAAATGTAATTTACCATATTCCACATCCATGTGTACCTGAAAAATAAAGTGGGAGTGAGCTCGAAAGCCCAGTGGATCGTTCCTACACATCACATGTATTATACAGACCAAATCCAAAATACTACAAACACCTTCAAATATTAGGCGTTTCAAACACTCATTTGTTTTAGTTGTAGTCTAAGACTGAAAGAGGGTTGAGATGCCTCTCGGTATTCCCTGTGATCCAATCAAATCGCAGAGGGTCTCAATAATCGTCTAAAATCAATCGACACACACATCACAACCTAAGAGAAAGTACTTATCGCGACTAGTACCGTCTCTCAAAGACTTCGAGCTGTCATAGTCAGCTCCAATTGGGAATACCTACGATCCACCTTGTAGCTTGACAATCTCAAGCAGTGACATATAGGAGATGCCACATCGATCCACTTCAGGCTCAACAATCGCACTGGTACGTGGATTCTTAATAAACCATCGTCTTATTTTAGTTTTACAAACAATTTCAAACACATCAAGCATCACACAATTCACTAGGAGAATAATTCAAATTATGCATGCAAGTTAACATTATAAGGTGCATAAATAAACAAGAGGATCTAGATGCATGTTTTCCTTATTCATGCTTGCCATAATTGAGTAAATTTAAGTGCAAACCTTTATATTCCATCATGTCATGAACTAATAATGCATGAGTTTGAATAATTCTTCATACATCACACATCATTCAAATAAACCAAATAATTTCAATCAATTTCCTAATAAGATTATAATAACCTAGAACTATTCAAACAAATGCTTTAATTTTAAATCTATATAATACATATGAGCAAGGAAGTCACGCTTACCTGATTTTGCCATTCTTCAAGACGACCTTGATTTCCTTCAAGATGCTCGATACTCAAAATCTACAATCTATAATTCAACAATTTAGGAGATTCACTAATTTTCTAATTCACATTTAATCTTATTCAAATTATTTTTAGACTTAAATAATTTTTAAAATAATTATGTAGTCTAGATATTAGTTTCAACAAATTTTGGATTATTGCTCAATTCTAAAATTTTATTTATTCTAATTAAAATAGTTTCTAACCCTTCTAGATTTTTCTTAATTTGAATTTAAAACTTTAAAAATTTACTTCTAAGCTTTTTGTAGAATTTGACTTCTAATAACTTAATCTTCAAAATTAAATAATTTATTAATATCATAATTAATTTAATTACGAACAAAATAAGACTTCTAAATGTTCTAAGTTTAGTTTCAGGCCTAAAATTTTATTATTTTATTACGAAAGATTTTAAATTCCTAAGGCGCACTTTTTTCATGTTTTTAACTAATTTAAATTATTAAATTGTAAAGTTATCATAATTTAAAAGATTAATTAATTTAATTTTTATTAATTCAATTAATCATCATGTTCAATAATTAATAAATAATCTTATAGTAAGTTTATTTAATTTAAATTATTAACTAAATATTCTAAACAAATTTTCGTTTTTGTTTCACATTTTTAATTAACCAAAATAAATCACATACTATTTAAAATTTAAAAACTGGAATATACCTCCCGTCGTCTTTCCGCGCAGATCGTAGCAATACTATCTATCATCATTCGTCACTCGTTCGTCATTCTTCAACAGCCACACGCACAAAGTTTCAATATTCTTCCTCAATAGTACATTGAATTTCCAGCCATGTTCAATCTCTTTCTTCACAGATTCGGCACCTCAATTAGATGTCTAATTACTGTCCAACAACATGATCACACTCCAATTACATTCAGCACCCAAACGTTTTCAACAACAATTCTCCTTCTAGCAGTTTTAACACCCCTTCATCATTCTTCAATCGCCACTAGAAATCAAACACACCAAATCGCATTCTTATTTCTCCATTTTTGATCCATTCCACCGAAGCCTCCAAATCCTTTCCTTGTTCTTCATCTTCTTCCTCATTCAGCCCCAAACTGAACTCCATCTCCTTCTCCTTTTCGTTCCCCTATTATTCACTCCAACATCACACACCATAGCAGCAGCTTCAATAATGCACAACCCAACCAACAACACCACAGTTCCTCTGTTCCATGATTCACAAACCAGTAACTGCAATTTCTCCATTTCATCCCAACAATGCCAACTAGCAACAGCTGTAGCTGCGTTCACCTTCCACAATACCCCCCAGCTCAATTTGGTGTTTCTTTCGTTTGTTACGTCACGGCAACAACATCCCAGAATTGCAGCACACCTCACGTTGCCCCTGTTTTCTGTTCCTCTTCCCTGCATGGTTTCTTCTTCGTTCAATAGCAGGGACAGTAGCAGCTTGAGCCATTCCTCTTCTGTTTGTAGTTCACAGTAGCTCGATTACCTCATCTTCAAAATAGAGCATCATCAATAGCAGCAATTGGTATGGCCAGTAGCTCCTCACCAGCTTCTATTCTCTGTTCATCATAGAAACAGAGTATCACCCCTCTGTTTCTTCTTCTTACTCATGGTTCCATTTCCCTTCTTGATCATCTTCCTCATTTCATTTGTGAGACAACACCCAAGAACACATCATCGCTGTTGGTTTCTTCTTCTAGTCCGGATTTTAGCAGCAGCTGCACATACCTCCCGTCAGCAGCACATCTTCATCTTCAAAATAGAGTCCCAACAGTAGCTGATTCTTTCCTCTTCTTCCATTGTATGAGATACACCAGCTCAGATTCTCCCCAATTTAACTTCAAAATTAGGACTTCAGCTGACCATTTAGTGTCTCCAGCCATAGCAACCAGTTTTCACAACTCCCACAAAGTCAAGCTTTTTGCTTCGTCTTCTTTATTTCTGTCCCATGCAGTAGCAGCAACTACTGCTCTTCATGTCCATGCTTCACAAACCAACAACAGCAGCAGGAATAAAGCAGTGTGGCTCTATTTTCATTTCTCTCTTCTCAGTTCTTCTTCCTTTGCTGCCCGACCAGAAAGTTCTGGTGAGTTTCATGAACTTTTAAAGTTCCTCTTCGGTTTCTTTCTTTTACCACCCACTCAAACTAGATAAGTTCCTCTTCGGTTTCTTTCTTTTACCACCCACTCAAACTAGATAAATCTAGTTCCTTCTTCATATTTCCAAAAATTTTTTTTCCAGCTGACCATTTTAATTTAATTAAAACCTTATTATAATTTATAAGTTTATATATATTAATCTCTTTGATTTATTTCATCCCTATTATAAGTTTATATACATTAATAATATCATTATCCTTGTTTACACATTTGATTTTACTTTTTCTATTATATGTGTGAATATGTTTCAACCATCCATTTATTCCAAATTCCCAAGTACACTTTCACCAATCCATAAAATTTTTTAATGCTACATTTTATTCATGTATTTATTTTTTTTCAAGCTAATATCGAATATCACTTTATTATTTTATTTATTTTAAGTCTATTCACGACGTGACATGATCACAAAATTTCGAGGTGTTACAACTGGACTACTCCCAAGGGGGATGGATTGTAATATCCCAACATTGGTCCGATCCAGAGTGATGCTTGTGCTAAATGTGCATTTGGAGGTGTCTCATTGTGCCAACGCATTTTGGGAGGATCAGGTTCGAGTCTCGCCAAGGGAAAAACCCTCAGTCAGTGTTGGCTAAGGTGAGGACAATATCGTAATGGTGGGCCTGGGGTGTTATACAAACTTAATCAAAATTGGTCAACACAATCAATTATGGTCAAATCTTGTCAAATATGGTCAAATCTTGTCAAATAGGGTCAATTTGTTCAAATTATGTCAATATGGGGTTAATTTAGTCAAAATTCTCAAATTTTCACACTTAATAAATTTCTAGTTACAAAGTCTTTATTGCGCAACAAATTTTCTGTGATCAAACCATGCATCAGATTGATGCGAAAATTTTCAAATTTGATCAACACTTCTTGAATATTTACCAGAATTTTAGTTTGAACATTTTGGATTTCATATGATAGGGTTTTTAAATGGGTTATCAGCCCCCTTCAATTCTAGAATTTCTCATGACAAACAATCACATTTCATCTTAATTGACCTACTTAGTTATATCAAATTTCAACTAAATTTAGTACACTTGTTTTTGGGATATCCACTAAGGTCTCCACCAAAGTTTGGCCTAAAATAATGAGATTTGGTTAGTCAATTGAATCCCCAAAATTTCAATTGTGCAACAAATTTCTCCAAGTTCATGTATTTTCATGAATTTCAAAGATTGTTTTCCTCCATTAAATATCTAATTTAAAGGTTATTTCCTACACATCTTGCATATATTTAGATCATGAAAACATTTTCTTTTAAAACTTATTCGAATTAGTAAACAAGCAAAAATGATCAAAATCCTACTCATACATTTTATCAAACACATGGTAAGCATTCTCTACAACCCAAAATTTTTCTAAGTGTCAGAACATCCAAGCAAGAGGGTGTGTTTTCGAGCATGATACGTTACGACCAGAGAAGGTTATAGAATGACATCTATACTTTCTAGTTGCCTCAAGTGCCAAGATCACGCACTCCAAATTTGAGATCAAACACACTCATCTAAAGCCTCAAAAGTTGACCTAAAGTTGTTTCCAAGATTAGTTTTTGCCGTAATAGTTTGTAAATAACTCACTTTGGCACCTTGTAAATTATAATACAAGCTTAGTTTCCATTTTATAATGCTTGGACCTTGAATGGGGAAGAAAGGTTTTATCTCAAGAAACGATCAAGAAATGACCATAAAGAGAATTATTGGAAGGGAGAGAAAAAGAAAGGGGAAGAAAATGGGCTTATGGGCTGTGTAGGTGAGTAGGGCGACACATGAGCCATGGTCCAACCAGCATTGGCTTACCAAGCCCATACTCATGGTTTTTATCTTTTTTTTCTTTTCATCTTTTCTTTTTCTTTTTTTTTTTCTGTGAATAATTCTTTCACCCTTCATTTTCTTCAAATTTTTAAACATACCTCAAATTCCAATATTTCACATTTTTCATCAAAAATTGTATATTTTACCCAAAAATTAATATTTTTCTATCAAAAATTAAATAAATTCCTAAAAATTCATGATTCCATTATAAAAATTAAATAATTACTTGAAAATTTATATTTTCTCTCAAAAATTATATTTACTCAATAATTAATATATTCTTTTTTTCAAAATTGTATTTCTCCAAAATATCTACAAATTTTAAAATTTTTCAAAAATTAAATTATTTTAAAATAAAATGACGAGGTCATTACACTTCTTTCTTCTTCTTTTTCCCATTTCCTTATTTTCTTCTAATTCATTTTTTATTTTTTGTAATTATCTTGTGTTTCACTAAACATTACATTACTTTATTTTTAATCTTATTCTATACAATCCAACCCCATAATCTCATCCTATTCCTTAAAATAACTCAATCTCGTCCTGTACGTCCTAAAAATCTATTTGGTGCATGTGATTGGATAGAATAAAATTAGTTTGGTAGTAATCTCATGTTTGGATGCCAATTGGAATAGTATAAAAAAAATCTCTTATTAATTTTTATTCCGTTGTAATAGGATAAAATAGCAAAGCACAAAACGAGAAGATTATTTTAAATCTATTATAATAAGTTATATATATATATATATTTATTTATTTATTTATTTATTTATTTATTTAATTTTATTATTTTTAATTGTTTGATTTTATTCTATTCTATATTATCCTATCCAAAATAATTATTTTATGTCATGTATAAGAATCCTAAAGCAAGAAAATTCACACGTTAGACAAGATGGAAATAAATATATATTTATTGATTACAAGATGTAATTGTTGTCCAATTTCTTGTAAATAATTTTTCACTCCATGCATTAAACACGATTGAAAAAAAAAATCAAGATCTACATTTTCGATTATGTCGCAAATTATGAAGATATTGTTGCCAAATATCTTGTTTTCTTATTAAAGTTATTTTAACACTTTAGAGTTGTGAATTGCAATAAAATTTTCAAAATGAAAATTAATAATTAAAAAGTTTAACTCAAAAAACTTTAAGATGATACTAAAAGTAATGCAAAAATTAAATATAAAATTGACTTATATTGTTAGATATTTAATTTCACTGTAGAAGTTAGGACAATAATTTGATTAAAAGGTTTAAGAAAAAATTTAAAATAATAATAAAAATATTTTTATACTAAAAAATCAGCATATTTATATAGATAGGAGGCCCTTATAATTTGGGTCTCTGGACTGTTTCTAACGGTCATGTCTGGACATGCATCGTAACCTAATTAGAGGGTTCGTGAAATTTCGTCGCAATCAGAGTTTGTTTCGTCCTCCAAAGGCCCAATATAATTGTCCTCACATTTTTATATTTCCTTTTGGGAGGAGAGAGAAAGCTTAAACAGCTATTATAGGGAAGAATATGGTCCTAACCTCCTTGATGACATATAATGGGTCATTTTAGGACTACTCCTTAGCACAACCAAAGGGACTGACTATCTTCATTCTAGAAGGGATGTAGATAGTTCTCATCACTTTGGGTAAGTTATGAGACACCATCAATCGGCGTGCGATGCAGGGCCTACAGGTGCTTAGGGTTGGGTATACGATGTCAGTATGTCACTTGATATCTGCGTTGGGCATATTGATCTATGTCGAACCATCGTGCCGTAGTGTGCTCTATATGGGATACACTCAGAGGAGTCATCTAACAAAGGATGCACTCGAGGGAGCCATCCACAGTGATCACAATAATACACTATTAGTTGAGATACAGTGTACCGATATGCCTGAGTTATCTGATAGTCTCAAATGAGTTGGTTATCCAAGGTTCTGACACAACATTGGCTTTAAGACTTCCGCTGAGCTATTTGAAATGAGTTTGTGCGAATGGCTAGCCAAGAACTAGAGTATTCGAGGCGCCACACGGGCAAATCTAGGGAACAAACAATAAACCCATGACAACTGGTATTAGAACCATCTTTCCCAGTGGGGAGAGTGGTGTCAGGGACGTTTCCAGAGGGAAGTGGTATCAGAGGCGTTACGACCCGATAGAGGAACCCCACACATAATTGTTGCGGTAAGCAAGGGAACCAGAATGGGTAGATATAGAGGTGTTACCCAATACCTAAAGAGGGCTAATCAAGGATGGATATTCAATAGAGGCCATGTTTTGAACCAAACAAAGAAACTGAAGCAAGTGGGCTTCAAGAGTCAACAAGAGTGTTGACAAGGCATGTGCGAGGGTGTATGTCAGGATATGCAGAGGGGCCAAGATTGTGGTAATGTTGACCGAGGTGCAATAAAAAGGCACTAAGCCATGACACATTCAAATCCATAGTAGAGATAGTCACTAACACAAGAGATATTCACAGATATGCAAGCTAGTAACATGACTGGATTGAAATGAAGACCCATGAACTAGTTGCAACAAGGTTAGTGATCTCAGTGAGCACAAAATGATGTATTAGAGCTTCTAGGCTAAGAAATGATGATTTCAAGTTGTAGAGAAGACTATCGACCATCAAAGTTTCTTGTTCCAATGCAAGGGTAATACGTTGGAGACTTGCTTAAGCATCTGAGGGGACAGTAACAACAAGGAATTGGTGAGTCACGAAGAAACATTCAAAGTACTAGTACAAGAGATACACAGGGTGAAGAATAGAGATAGTTGTCCTATCTTTCCTAGCACAAATCTGAGTTGAAGCTAGTACTTTATGGCATATGAGAACCTTGTGGTATGAGTATCAAGAAATATGTGTAGAGTGGGCATGAAGGCAACTTCGAGAGTTCATGTAGGAACATATGCTCAGGATAAGGAGTAGTTTGATACGGTGATGCTAGAGAAGCATCAGGTTCATGTGGAACACTTGCTCAAGGGTAAGAGTAAGAAGAACCGAGTGCAGGCGATTGAAGCCAACAGTCATAGAGATGATAAGAAGTCCAATTATGCAAACGGTTGCCTACCTGATTTTAGAGTTGAATGCTGACCAGTTTGAAGAACTAGTGCTAGAGAGGCATAGAGTAAAAAATATCAGTTCAAATCAGCATACGCACAAAGGCACTAGATGTGGCCAATGGTACGAACCAATATCAGCATAGATGATGCAAATTCGTTTTAGGGACTAGAGCAAGGTGAGCACAGGGTGAAGAACACTAGTGAGACTACATAATCAATATGGATATGTAACACCCTAATTTTCAACCGGACCTCCATTCACGTGTTACCTCACGTGTAGATCATCGCCCATTAAAAATGAAGGTGCTACCAAACTTTTCTTTTTGTCTAAGATCTTTTTCTTTAAAATCAAGTTCATAACAATTTGTTTTCAAGTCAATGTCTAGATAAATTTCTTATATCAAACAAAAGAATTAAAATAATTTCTTGAAACATTCACCGGGTTTCTTAATATAATTCATAAATAATGCAGCGAAAAATACTTTAAAACTATTCATTCAAGCCAAATTTATTAAACATGAAAAACCATTTAGAGATAAAACAACTAAAGTTAAAACCAACGTAAATACAATAAAACAATCCCGTAAAATGCATAAAACATGACCTCCAAGTCATCTAACCTGAACAACCTCCCCATGAGGTGTCCAATCAAAGTGCGAGTCTTCTGATGTAATTTATCATACTCTACGTCTAGGTGTACCTGAAAAATAAAGTGGAAGTGAGCTTGAAAGCTCAATGGATCAATCCTACACATCACATGCATTATACAGACCCAATCCAAAACATTACAAACACTTTCAAACATTAGGCGTTCAGGCATTCATTTGCTTTATTCGGAATTTAAGACCGGAAGAGGGTTGAGATACCTCTCAGTATTCTTTGTGATCTAATCAAATCTCAAAGGGTTCCAATAATCATCTAAAATCAATCGACATTCACATCACAGCCTAAAAGAGTGTCACAGTCAGCTCCAGGTGGGAATACCTATGATCCGCTAGCTTGACAATCTTAAGCAGTGACATATAAGAAATGTCACCTCGATCCGCTTTAGGCTTGACAATCGTACTGGTAAATGAATTCTTAATAAAACATCGTCTTATTTTAGTTTTACAAACAATCTCAATCACATCAAGCGTCACACAATTCACTAGGAAAGTAATTTCAACTGTACATGCGAGTTAATATGATAAGATGCATGAATAAATGATAAGATCTAAATGCATATGTTCCTAGTCATGCATGCCATATTTGAGTAAATCCAAATGCAAGATCATGTCATGAATTAATTATATATGGATTAAATAATTTATCATACAACACACATTATTCAAATAAGCCAAATAGTTTCAATCAATTTTCCAATAAAGTTATAATAACCTAGAACTATTTACACAAATGCTTTAAATCTTAAATTCATAGAATACAAATGAGCAAGGAAGTCACGTCCACCTGGTTTAGTAGATCTTCAGAGCTTCCCTGCTTTCTTTCAGGATACTCGACACTCTAAAATGTGAAAATCTGACATTCAACGTTTAATAAAATTATTCTTAAGTTTAAATGATTTCTTAGATAACTATGAAGTCCAAATATTAATTTTCAACTAGTTTAAAGTTATTCTAAAATTCTAGAACCTTATACATTCTAATTAAAATACTTCTATGTCCTCTAAATTTCCTTAGTTTGAAAATTACAATTTTAATAATTTACTTACAAGCCTTTTTGTAGCTTTTGACTTCTAATAACTTCGTCTTCAAAAGTTAAATAATTTAGTAATATCATAATTAATATAATTACGAACAAAATAATACTTCTAAATGACCTATGTTTAGCTTTAGTGTTTAGATTTTTAATTCGAAACTCCGAATTCTTATACGTTGGTATACTTCAATATCCATGTTCCAATGTCTATTCCAAATCCACTAACATCAAAATAATATTTTCACTAAATATTCAATAAGGTTTTAATTTCTAATTTTATTTTGTTTTTGCATCTTTAATTAATTAAAATAAATCTCAGACTAAAATTTAAAAATTAAAAAAAAATTTAAATTTAAATTATACCTCGCGTTATCTTCTTCGCACGAACAATGCCAACGACAAACTCCTTTTGCTCTGGAACCCATCAACCGCTACACCAAAATCAAATCAAGATTTAACACTATGCACTATTCATTATCTTCTTCCTTTTCTATTCTTCATTTCAGTCCAACACACAAACATGGAAGCCCCATGCTTCAATAGTAGCAGCAACACTTAATTCTTCACATTCATGATCAAATCCAAACCCACATCAAAACACACAACATCAATTCAAAACCCCACATAAACCCAGATTTTGTTCCTCATTTGAACGTAGCAACAACTAGCTAGCAACCAGCAAACAAAAATCAAAATTAATCTCAACTCAACTCCTCAAAAATCAGAAATTGCGGCTTGTCTTCTTTTCTTTCCTTCCTCTGTTATCAAGAGCAAAACCAAAATTTAACCCACAACTCAAAAGTCTGCTTCGTTACTTTCAATCTTCCAATTTCTGCATTCCCCTTCATTCTGTGAGTCCAAAATGCAGCTGTTCCTCTCATTTGCTTCATCTTCTTCTTCTCATTCGGCTGTAACAGCAGCAGTAGCAGCAGCTTCTTCATTCCCTATTTTCGTTTCTTCACGGCCCACCGAGCACAACCCAACCAGCTCACATTCTCCACCGTCCGGCAGCAGCAGCTGTTTTCGATTTCCTTTGTCTTCGTCGTTCCACCAACCCACGGCAGCAGCAGCTGCAACAGCCAGTAGCTGAAACAGACCAGCCATGCGCTGTTTCCACTTCTCGTCTCTGCTCGACGCGCCAACCATAACAGCCTTCAACCACCTCCTCATCCTCTATTTGTGACTTCCGACCAGCTGCACTTCTCCTTCCTCCATCGTTTCGGCTCAGCTTACCATTCAAAATCATCGTCCTCTGGTTGGTTTCTGTCCAAAGCAGCAGCTGCAACGACCAACAACAATTGCTGGTTATCCTCTTTGCGTTCTGTTTCGTCTTCGTTCTTATTTCCTCTTCCCTGGTTCATCCGACTGCAGCAACCAGTTGTTGCATTTGGTTTCTCTCTGTTCTTCTTCTCCTCATTTCTCTGTTCATACAACGATGCCCAACATCAGCAACAACACACCACGTCTCCCTGTTTGTGTGACGATGCAACAGCTTCCTCTGCTTTCGTTCATCCTTTCTTCTATTTTTATCTACGGCCAGCTAAACATTGCATTGAATTCTTTCTCAATCTTCTATCGTCCAGAAAATTTGAGACCCCCCTCTCGGCTCTCTTCTTTAGCAAGCTCACCGCCAAACCAGACTTTTCTGGTTTGGCCGAAATTTTCTTTTTTTTTTTTCTAACCATGTCCATCGATGTATAAATAACCTTATTATAAATTTTATATCTATTTTATTTATTTAACCCTTATTATAAGTTTATAAGTTTATATATATAATATACATGTTAATCTTTTTAATTTATGTCATCCTTAGTATAAGTTTATGTATTGATAATAACATTATCTTTATTTAATCCATTTTATTTTTGTAATCTACTTCTTTCATTGCCCTAAAATTATATTTATTAATATATTTTTTCTAGTTAATTCAACTAATATCTATTGTCAATTTCTTATTTTATTTCATTTTATACTTACTCGCAACGTGACATGCTCACAAAGTTACGGGGTGTTATAGGACATAATTGAAACAACGCTTGTTCTCAAGGTGAAAACAGTGGTCGAGGGACTAGAGTTCAAGATTGTCATATCAGATGCTTTTAAGACGAGTTCAAGTCAGATGAACTCATGAGAACCGATTGAGCAAAATCAATAAGTGGGCAACATATCAGTTGTTGTGATTGTTTCTTCATGGGTGAAGACAGTGGTCAAGGAATAGGGAGAAGCTCTATCAAAGGTAGCATGCTAACATGGAGGTTACACAACGATGATACCAGATGGATAAGTTGAGATGTGAATCAAGTGGGGTAACACTTGAGTTTACTATTCTAGGATGGAATTTGTTCGAGGGACTAGTGCAAGTGGATGCACAGGGTGAAAAACAACAGTAGTGGTGGCGAGCACAAAGGTGCTAAATAAGCATAATGTCTGAATGCTTCATTGTTTGTTTGAGGAACTGGTGCTAAAGAGGCATATGGTGAAGAGTAGCAATGTTTTGAATGCACGTAGGGGTGCAAATGTAGAGTATGCTAATAGTTCAAGGTACCAATGCTAGAGATGCTAGAGTGTGCTAACAGCTCGAGGTATAGGGCGAAGAACAGTAGTGTGATCAGACATGTCCGAGGAACTAATGTTAGAGATGCATGGGGTGAAGGACCAAAATATGACTTGTGGTGCACAAAGGTGCAACTTTATATTGCTGAATACAATGCAAAGATGTCAGAGGCACTAATGTTAGAGAGGTATAGGGTGAAGGACCAACATACAACCAATTGAGCATAGAGGTGCAACTCATACAGCTGAGTATGATATTGAATGTTTGAGGCACTGAAGCTAAAGAGGCATAGGGTAAAGAACTATATTCTAAAATTAGAGTAAGCATAGAGGTGCAAAGCACATAGGTGCAAAGCATAGAGTTGCAAAACACAAAGGTGCTAGTGTGGAGCTACATCATGTAAATGCTAGCTCATCGGAGGGATACATCGGATAATTTGAAGTACTCGTGCTAGAAAGGCATAGGGTGAAGAACACGGTGATGTCACAAGGATGCCCAAAGGGGTAGCATAATAGTGCAACCTATAATAGATGTTTTTCTCAGAAGAAGAGGGCAGCGATTCGCAAGGTGAGATGTTGACTGGGAAAGAGCTCCAAATTCACGTCCAAACCATGAGAGTTGAGGTGTGACAGTTAGTTGGTCGCAAGAAGGACAAACTAATGGGGGAGGATCGCTATGAAAATGTTCCCAGGCGAACGTGGATATAGTGTCAATGGAGGCATCGACCTTTCAAGTTGGGTAGTCTATAACGGTCATGTCTGAACATGACCGTAACCTAATTAGAGGGTCTGTGAAGTTTCGTCGCGATCGGAGTTCGTTTCATTCTACAAAAGGCCTAGTATGATTGGTCTCACATTTTGATGTTTTCTTTTGGGAGGAGAAAGAAAGCTTAAAAGTTTATTATATGGGGGAACATGGTTCTAACCTCCTTCATGACATATAATGGGTCATCTTAGGACTACTCCTTGGCACAACTCAAGGGGCCGACTATCTTCATTCAAGAAGGGATGTAGATAGTTCTCATGACTTTGGATAAGTTATAGAACACCGGCGAGCGACATGAGGTACGGGGCCCACAGGTGCTCAAGGTTGGGTACGATGCTGGTATGCCATTCGATGTTCGTGTTGGGCGTATTGAGCTATCTCGGACCATTGTGTTGTAGTGTGTTCTATATAAGATGCACTTAGAGGAATCATCCAATGAAGGATGTGCTCGAGGGAGCCATCCACAATGATCACGGCAGTACACTATCAGTTGAGACACAGTGTATCGATATGCCTGAATTAATTGATAATCCCAAACGAGTTTATTATCCAGGGTTCCGACACAACGTTGAGTTTAAGACTTCTACTGAGCTATTTGAGATGAGTTTGTGTGAATGGCTAACCAAGAACAAGAGTATTCGAGGCACCGCATAGCCAAATCTAAGGAACAAACGATAAGCTCATGACACGTTGCTCCATTCTCCTCACCTTCGAGTTGAGAGTGATACTGAGAAAATGTTTTCAAATTAGTTTTCAATTTAAACTAGACGAGAACTATTGCACCGACTAGAAAGAATCAATTATATTTATATACACAGATTGAGCCCACAAGATAACACGGTGCAAGTCTGTCTCTTTTGGCCGGCCATTTTCTATTTGTACGATGACGGATCAAACAATGCATTAATCAAAACCACTACAACAAGAAACACTTTTAGCTATAAAAATTTTCATTGCTAAATATTGTACTTTCATTGCCAAATGTAATTAGTGATAAAAATTTTTTATTGCAAAGTCATCGCTAAATACTCGTCGTTGATTGTATTTAGCAATGAAAAAAATGTATCATCGCCAACTTTTTGCGATAAAAAATAATTTCATAGCAGAATGATTGTTTTAGCTATGAAATATAATTAGCTACAAAATTAATTTTTATCACGAACATGTAGATTTGGCAACGATTTTTAAAGTTATTGCTAAAAAATATCAGCTACGATTTTTTATTTTTGTAGTCAACAATTATATTTGTCTATAAATTATTGTCATTGTTAAAAATAAAATTAGCTATAAAATGAGATTTATAGTAAAAAATTACATTTGTCAACAAAATTTTTTTATAGCTAAAACACAATTTTAACTATAAAATGAAATTTATAGATAAAAGCCTATATTTGTCTACAAATTTTTTTTATTGCTAAATTGTATATTTAACTACAAAATTTTTTGTTTTATAGTAAAACATT
>JAJIYU010000257.1:0-58597 GCA_030144865.1 Tinospora cordifolia | reverse complement strand
AATTTACTTAACTAAAGATTAAGAACATTTCTACCTCTTTACATTAATAAAATAACATCATCAAATAATAACTTTTTCTTCGATCCATTACACAATTTTTAACACATTTATTTTTTTAATATAATTTTAACTACACTCAAAAAAGAATTCAGTATAAAATAAATAAATGAAAGATGCCCACCCTATTTATGGCATGAGCAATAAAATCTCCGGCATACTGTCATTTTGTAATGCCCAAAGTGTTCATTCTTAAGTAGTGTTTTCCATCCATGTTTGTGTTATTTAATGTAGTAAATTCATGTCATAGAACAAAAGTTTCTAAAATAATACCTGTACTTGATTACTATTTCGTTGTACGAAACATAAGTCTATGCTTTCTACATAATTTTAAATTTACATCGATGTACAGAAAAACCAACGCGGTTGGTTCAATAATTGGAACAAGAGCCCTCAAACCAATTTAAAACTAGCCAAGGCCAAGGCCACACCCGCCGATGACAAAAAAAAAAAAAAAAGCTAATCAAACGCTTGTAAGGGTAACCGGTGCCCTGAAAAGATTAATCGAAGAAATTGCAAACTCCAAATACTTGCCGATGTCCCAAAAATAAAATAATAAATAATTATTAATTACATACATGATTGATACAATCATCGCTAGTGACACTGTTTTGTCCCCAGAAATGTTGTATTGCTAGAAATAAAACATACATTTTTGTCTCTGCACCGATGGCTTGGTTGCCAGATAAGTATGCAAATTTTAAAAAGGAGGCCTTTAGATAGGAAAGGGTTCAAGATGAAAGCCCGTATGTGGTATTATGGTATTGATCTTTCAAACTGCTTGCAGTGTGACTTGGAACACCTTTCCTACCCATTCACACAACATTGAACATAAGTCCACCCATGTAACGGCATTGTTTTTCATATGCTAATTATTATTTTGGTTCCATCCAAAAAGATGGTAGGAAGAACCTGCAGACTCACATAACACCACCACTTTAAGCTCTTTGAAAGAAAGAATGGAAAAATACCTAGATTAAGTTCTACCATAATAGAAGTCACAATGACTTGTTTTCTTAGAAATTATACAGGACTAGAAACGGTATAAAATATAAAAAACTATATGAGTGGGAAAAAAGTAAGCAAAATCCTGTATTCATCTAGAAAAAATGAATTCTATTCAGGCCTATTCTCTCTGACTTAAACTGCCTCTTCTATTCATCAACCTTGAGATAAGTGGGAGGGTGTAAATAGTAGTGACACTCAAGATAACTATATAACTCAGCAATAGCGATCACACTGGGGATCATATCTGTCCACCAAGAACTTGTATTCTACTTTTGTCTACAGTAACAACCCATGGAGCTTTTACAAAATTTCGAGTACAACCAGATACGCTGAGAACCAGTGACCAAATAATAGTCCACTAAGCAACAACAATCACGCTACCATTTAGAGTAAAGATCAGAATACTAGCTACTGAAACTATTCAAAAAAAAAAAATCTGGAAAAATCTGTCTGGATCATTCATGGCTTCCAGGAATATCCTTCAGACCTGCAAAGATCTCATCATACATCAGTAACTAATCTTTACACCTAGGTACAAACACTGCCGTGGTACATAACCATGAGGTAATTTCAACACTTGATAAGAAGATGTACCCACTGCAACTTAGTCTGGGCAGTAATCCACTCTAAATGAGACGGTTCAATTCCACCAAGGACCATAAAAGAGGTGAGCTTTGGTTTGGGCCCTAGTGCCCTTGTTGGCTGGCCTCAGCCCCCAAGTTTTATGGCCTTAGTGCCCAAAAAGAATATTTTTGGCCTTGTGACCAGATTGTCTGTGCGACATCAGCCTCCTTTAAGTCTCTATGGACCCATCGGATCTTCTTATCAGGGTCAGCAAGTCCCACAAGTTCACTCAAAAATTGGTCTTGTATGAACCTCATTTTAGTTTCTGGGGATGCATGTAAAGACAAATGCAAAGAAGAAAATGACATACCTTTACTTTTACTACAGATTGGCGCTTCTACCCTGCACAGAAAGCTTTGCGGCAACTTGTTCTTCAGACAATGGGAGATAGTATATCCTAGGAATTGCCCTAGTTTTCCTGAATAGATCGTCAAGCGTGACAACAGGTGGATCAGGTTTCTTGGGTAGCGGAGGCGGAGGAGGAAGGGAAACTCTTTCTCTTTCAGTGAATGGACCAGACAGTGGTGGCTGTGGGGATAAGGGAGTTGGGGGTGGAAGCCGCTGTTGCCTCAGCTGGCGCTCGCGAGGAGAGGGTTGAGATGGTGCTGGACGTGCAATTGGGCTGTTGCTGACTGCCGTAGCTGGGGACTGTAGAGGAGCTTCAGCTTGCATTTTCACTTCTTGGGCATCAACAAATTCCACAAGGAGGAGTCGTCCTCCATTTGGCGGCCATTGCAGGTTGTACAGGGCATTACGGGTCTCTATGGCTTCTTCCACAGACGAATACTTCACAAAAAGCACATAAAGAAAACATTATAAGAGAATAAGCTGGAAAATTAATATCACCAAAGAATCTAATTTAGCTATTTGAAGAAACTGTAAAGTCTATAATAAACCACCAACTTGACTGACGAGAAAATAAAAAATCACATTGGCCATCAAAAAGAAAGAAAAGAGGATAAAATCATAGAGAAGGTGAAAAAAGAAAGAGGTCAAAACAGGTGTACCAGAATGTCAGCCCTCAAAATTTGAATGTGAACCTCATCTCTTGTTTTAATTTTTCTTTAAATGCAAAACTAAATAACTAAAATTGATGAAAAATACAAGGGAAAAAAGGACAGGCGGTTATAATCATCTGGCATGGTTGAATATAGAAAAGAAACCATGCTCCTGTTTTACCTAGCCAAAACAAATCTGATCTAGTACACTAAGAAGCAAGGAAAACACCACCCCCCCCCCCCCCCCCCCCCCCCCCCCCCCCCCCCCCACACAAAAAAAAAAAAAAAAAAAAAAAAAAAAAAAAAAAAAAAAAAAAAACAAGATAAGAACAGAAGGCTGACTCTGGCTTAAGCTTATTTTGGAAGCCACTGATTTCTCCTACTTTTACACACACTAAGGCATTTGCTCGAGTATCATCTACAATGCAAGTCCAATATTTTTAGCTTAGTTTAATCAAAAAGCATACTATACCTATTTTTGGATACTCGATAATCCATGTAGAACAAAAATTAGAACAGCATACTTCATTACATTATATTTCTAAAACAAATTTTGGAATCAATTCAGGGGGCACTGATTCGTCACGACAAATTGACAAAAAAGGAAAAAAAAAGAGGAAACTTAGATGTCAACATATTTATTTTAAAGTGGGCAATGGATCCTCCTTTACATTTGGGGAGGATGTTTGGTGTGGTATAGATAACTTCTCCTCCTTCCCATATGTATCTGCCAACAACCAGTTCTTACCACTCAATTTCTTATTTATTTCATTCCTGATGAGCATGGCTCCCCATCTTGTTCTTTCCACTTTAGTCGGAAACTATTGAACACAGAATGCCAAGAAAATGCACTCCTCCTTGACATTCTCACCCCTCTCCAGCTTTCTGTTGATGAGGATAGGGTTGAATGTTTCATGTGGTAACTTTTTCTCAAAGTCCTTTCCAATTCGCCTTCCCACCACTTTTCTCACCCCTCATCACCCTCCCTTTCCACATACTTGTATTTGAAATGCATGTGTCTTCAAGAGCCGAATTTCTAGCATGTACTACTGCTTATGATAAACTCAACTATGCTGACATTCTCCAACAGCTATTCAATGATAGAACACTCTCCCCAAGTTGGTTTGCTTGTGTGTGCAACATGGAGAGTCCTAGAGTCATCTTTTCATGGTGTGTACTTTCACGAAGGAGGATTAGCATAAATGAAAAATTATCTTAGTTAGAATGAGTTCACCACTTTATCTTGGGCTTTCCCATTTCTCCTACTTTTCAGCAAAGTTCATGGACTTCTAGAGGGTTATCATATTTGCAATTGCATCAGCTACTTGGCAGGAACACAAAAATAGGGCAGCCATACTAAATAAAGAGATTTAAACATATATAAAGAGATCTAAATAAAAAAAGAAAAGAACACCTGGATTATCTAAATTAATCCATCACCAGAACCAAAGGTGGCCATACTATTTTTACTATATGTTTAGTACAGCTCGCATTGGGTATAATCATATCAAGGAAATAAAATTAAACAACATAGACTAATTTGTATTTTTTTTTTAAAAAAAATAAAGAGACATTCAGCAGTGCTGCAAACTTACACAAACAGACAAAGAAGAAAAAGAAGAGGAGCATGGAAGAAAGAAGAAAAACCAAAAAGAAAGAAGAGAAGCTGAAAAAAGAACAGAGAGAGAGAGAGAGAGAGAGAGAGAGAGTTTGTGACAATGCGAGTGCAAGAAGGAGAACCGAAGAAGAAGAAGAGTAAGATAAGTTTGATAAAATTCCTTGTCATCTTCTTTGAAATTCTCACTGTCGCCACGTGAGAGAAAGATGGTTTGCATTCTTTGGGCTTAGGATGAGGTAAAAAACATTAATCTTTTTTTTATCAAGTCAAAATCAAGATTCCAACAACCCTACAATCAAGGTTCAAAATTTCAACTTCGACCTTAGAAAACTTGAATTAATTCAAAAAAGTTCAAGAAGTCTGGAATGAATTTTTGTAAAAATTTATCAACTTAGAAAAGTCAATTTTTTTTTTAAATAAATGCTGAAATATACATAATTATTATTAGATGTGATGAAAATAGACTTAAAGTATATACTTTTGGTATATAGAATTATAAATATAATGATGTTTAACAGGTTTTTACGTTCACCTTGTTTAACGCATGTTACACAAAATAATCCTGTTGAGTTGATGAATTTGAAACAATAGCATTTGGTCTTAGTTCAGGTTTCTATAGTTTTATAGTGTATTGTTCCTTGACTTATACTTTTAATAATCTAGATTCTACCATGCATAGCTTAATTTATTAATTTATTATTCAAGTGTTTATTTTCAATCTTTTCTTATGAGAGTTAACTAAAAAAAATCTCTCAGAACACTTCTGATTTTTTTTAATCTTTTAAATTATTTCAGCCTTATTCATTTATTTCTTTTTTATTCTTATCTTTTTAGTAAGGCATGTTAAATATTTTTTATTTTGGTATCTTGTTTAAAATTTTAGAACTTATACTACTACATTGGTTGATGTAATTTAAAATAATACATAATCATTTAGTATTTATTCTTTTTCGCTAATAAAACAACTTTTTTTTTAACTTTTATGTTGAATTTCATCTGACTTTGTCGAATATTTAAGCGAATTTTTGCAATTTTTCAATTAAAAATGAAAATTTTATTGAACATTGTTAAATTTCTTAAACTTTGTTGAACTAGTTTAGAAAATTTTTTGTAAGTTTGATTTTACATTTATTTTCCGCTTCAATGGTTAAGAAAGGGAAAAGGTTCATGGAAGATTGCCGAATTTTAGAAAATTTTCAAACCATGGATATAATCAAGATTGTGATTACGAGAACAAAGGGTAAATTGCCATCTTACCACAATTAAAATCAATTTTCACATTTTAGTTCGTAGGATCATACAACCCTACAATCTGGATGGCAATCCTAGCTAACATGCCAACAATCATAACCAATGGAGATAGCATAACAAAACTATGCTAGTGTTTTCAACAATAACAAGGTTGATTCTTAGCAATACCGGAAATGCAAGGTCGAGTAAAGCTGTCTGGCTGGCACCGAACTTTGTAAAAAGAAGACTGCCAGGATGTAACTGCAAGTTCGGTACGTCCTCATCAGAAAGGTGCCGAACATTACTTAGCCATAACAATATTTCAAGAACCAGGAAAATAATCAGTTTCATACCTCCTTACGACTGTCCACATGGACATGCGAGCCAATAACAACCACATTTTCAGGCAGGCTTTCAAGCTTGATCTTGAATATATCTAAGTTGCCAGAAATAGACTTCTCTGTTTCTTTGATAAACACTATCAAGGCACCTCTTTTACTTTCATTCAAAATGACCTGCACATATGGTATTTTCAGGAGAAAATATTAAAATGAATAATTAAAATAACTACATATGCATCAAACTTACAAAAAACGGAAGCAATCACCTCGAACAACTCATTTATGGCTAATTTGTCAGTTTCATCGCCACCAGAGTTGTCTATAACAGTAAATCAGCAGCACCATGAAAAAACACACACTCAATTTATCAATATGGAACGAAATACACAAAGAAGCATCAATATAGAGCAAATCAACAAGAAGAAGAGCAGGTTCCAAGATCTTTACCTTCTGGACTTGCTTTATCAATATTAACTCCACCTTTGGATGATCCATTTTCTTCCAATGCAAGAACTACTTTGCCCCGATGTCCATAAGGCGGTACTCTACAAAGAAATAAAGTAAATAGCCATGCATCAAAATATTCCTAGGTAAGGGGCAAAAATGCATTATTACACTTAAAACAACATTATTGAATCCATCTTTTAAAATTAAAGCACGAGGTTCAGTATTTTAACAACCAGAACTTTGAGATGAACATCATGGAGAATATATGAAAACTGGGGAATGTACTTAATTCACTTCTCTCTAAAAGCCTTTGGCAATAATAATTAGACTATGTGCTCACCCAAGAATCATATCACAAACTTTCATATTAAACTAACCCCAAATCAAATTAAAATTGAACTATAGCTTTATCCATAGTTACTTAAAGCTTTATAGACAGTTCATTTGTCAATTTAACTTTCACAGAGAAGAGTGGAGGAAGAACTCGTGTAACTAATTTCATGTGGTTGTACAATGACTTCGTTGATTTAAGGAGCGATTCATCAAGTGAGTGCATAATTGGAATCCATGAAACAGTTCACAATAAAGTTCTACTTAGGACTGCAATGTAGATGGATTGGATTAAGTTTGACTCAAATACTAGTCCGAGCCAACCACATCAGATGGAATTGTTTTCCACCCGACTTCCAAAATACATAACCCTCACCCGACTGACTCATTGGTCGGGTGGGTTGAGTCAGCTCATCAGGTTATTCCATCCAATAACACCACCAAAAAAATAAAATTTTAGTTATAAAATATAATAGTATATATCATCAAATTTTACTCACATACCATACAAAATAGTATGCAAACATTTAAACCTTGGCCCTTAGAGTTTAAAATCCAAGGGACAAGGGGAGTCTCTATTATACACGTGACCCCGCACCTCAACAACTGAGAGATACAAAACCAAGAAATGGAGAAAGGAGGGATTTTACAATAAATGCCCACCCCCATTCCTCCTTTATTACCAATGAGAGCCTAAAGAAAAAGGGGAGAAATCCCTTTTCTTTCCCACCATTTCTAAGATATAAAAGAAATAGCGGGAAGAGAGGGATTGTGACGACCTCGATTTTTGTAACACTGATGTACTCAAAGTTGTAAGTTGATAATAAATATGAGGTTCTCAATTTGATGAAACATGTGAAAATGATGCAAATTTTGGAGACTAATTGTAAATGAAGGACAATTAGAAAGAGAGAGAGAGAGAGAGAGAGAGAGAGAGAGAGAGAGGAAGAAGAAGAAGAAGACGAAGAAATAAGTAATGATAAAAACAATATGCTATCTGTATATACATAATGGTGATGGGACAAGTAATGATAAAAACAATATACTATCTGTATATACATAGTGGTGATGGCATCTTCACCACCAGTTGTATGTAAATATATACATGTATACATGGTAGAGAAGGAGAGGATTTCTCTACTTATAGATGACTAAGAGAATGGTTAGGCGTTGATTGCATGGATTAAAGCAAACACTTGGGGTGGCAAGATAATCTCATGCAAAGACATAAACAAGGTAATGCTCTTGTTCTCTCTTCTCTCCCAACTGCCGCCTCATTCATCCCTCATTCTCTTCACTTGCTAAGTTGAAATCAAGAAAGAAATATAGAGAGAAAAGAGTGCACATGAGAGTGTTGATCGAGAGTGTGAGCTTGATGACCAAGGAAATGCATGCATGGTGTTCTTGCTGGTCGTGAGCTTAGGAAGTGTATATGAGATGTATTTTGATGATCAAAGGTGCGTGTGGATGATGATGATCTACACTGAGGATGATATGCAAGGTGTATGAGTAAAAATTTCATGCATCATTGGTGCTCAAACTTAACTATATCAATCAACTCATTCTCTTGTTTCAATCCCTTAGCAAATAATGAATGAAACATTATTCTGATGATTTTAGTCTTGTATTAGGCAAGGTCCTTTGGATTATCAAGTGAAGTTTTCTTGAGGTACATTGATAAATCTATCAATAAACTTCATTCTCTTAGGCTTTTAGCAAGTAGCAGATGTATCTTGTGATTAATGATCAATACGTCATTTGAACAAGACTGGAAGTTAAAACTGCCAATTGCGCTCTGTTTTCATGAAAACCCAAAGAAAAAACCGAAAAAAAAAAGAAAGAGAAATAAAAGATGCTGTGGCCCACAACTAAAAATAGAAATAAGATATAGTGGGACACATAATAAAATAAAAAACAAATAAAGAAAATAATAATAAGTAACATATTCTAATACAACTAGTAAGGTATGCTAGTCTGTCCTTCATAAACCCTACTTACTCTTATTTTAAAACATTTTAAACCTTCTCGAAACCCTACAGCTATCAAAGGAAAACGAAGGAGGATTGAGAAGCCACTCACGAAGGTCTTTAATTTATTCTCTTTTTCTTTACGAGTTTTGAGAATGGGTTGGAAAAAAAAAAAACCTAGTTTCAATCTAAAGGCATAAATAGAAATTGTGGATCAAAAATATAAAAATAACTAAAATGTCATGTGTGTAGTATGATACTAATCATATAAATAACAATATATATATAATGGATAGTCGTTTTTTATTATATGACAATTAGGTAGCCATGTTTTCTCTTTAAGGAAAAACATAATTTTGAGCCCTTGAACATTTTTTTGTCTACATGAGCCCCCGATGATTTTTTCTTAGGTACATTGGGCTCTTCCCTACCATCTGTTAGCAAACGTGGCCTAAAATTGTTAACAGGAGTTGAGTTAGACGTTGAGGTGGATGTAAAGCCATGACTTATTGCTAAAGTGGACAAAATAATTATCTAATTATCATCCACAAAACATCTTCCAAACTCCACTTTTCCTCATAAATCAACCGACCCATCAAAAGGTTTAACAAAACCAGTGATGGGCATACCTCATAAACTGATTTATCCACTACCTTGGGAAACACAAAGATTGTAAATGAAGGAATCACAATTGAAGAAGCTATGATGGGTTGGATTTTGTTAGAAATGAAAGCATAATTGAGGGGATTTGGAAAGTCGATACACGTGTTATATCACATAAATTTAAAACTTTCAACGCAAGGAACGAAAATTTAATTTTGCCCCAAACTTCGACCTTTGAAAATGAGAATTAATTCGAAGAGTTTGAAAAATTCGAAAGAATTTTTGTAAAATTTGTCAACTTAAAAAAGTTAAAAAAATCATGTAAATGCTAAAATATGCATAATTTCTATTAAAAATGATGAAAACAAACATATATAAATACATTTTACATATAAAAGTATAAATACAATGGTTTCTAATGTATGTTTTGACATTAACAATGTTTGATCTACATTGTGCACGTTAAATTAAAACTGTTATAAAAGAAGAAAGAAAGAAAAACTTATTGTTAAACCTTAATGGTCTTGCAAACATAAACCTAGTTTGATTGATCGTTGACTTGCTAGTCAGTACAAGCGCAAGTATATTCAATCTTCTCTATCGATTACAATACATGACTCTCATTTCTCGTTCTTCTTTCAACACCTCTCCTCTTAGGACCTCACCGTATTTTTCTATTTTTGCTTCTATCTATCATCTCTCCTCGAGGCTATAATTCGTTCTTCTTTCTTTTGGACTGTCACTTGCCAGTTGCACATATTTCGCCTTCAATCTCCTTCATTTATAGAGAGAGCTTTTTTTTTAAGAATTTCTATGATTATATAGAGGAATCTCTATGCACTAAATAAATTCTTTCTTAAAAAATGCCCTTTTTACAACTTCTATGCATTTTTTGTATAGACATAGTCACAACTTCAATTTTAGGTAAACGTCGCCAATTTTTTTGAAGATTTCGACGAAATTTTGAAATTTTACAATTACCTGTGAACTTTGCTTCGATTGTTCAAATTACCTAATTAATTCAGCTAATTTTGCCAAACTTCGGCTAATTTTCGTACCATGTTTCAGAGGAATGAAATGGTGAAACGAAGAGAGTAGAAGAAGAAGAAGAAATTCACTATTCAAAGGAATTTGAAGCTTCAAAAATAGATTGGAGACATGTTAGGATAGTTACACTATCCACTACGATGGAAATACACAATGTAGCTCACCTCACCTACTCTTGTGGATTTGCCCTAAGTTGCTCATTAACAAGCTAGATGAAATGGGTTGGGGGACAATGAGCTGTGCTGAATGGAGAAACAAATCAGCATTTCATTTGTTGATCTAGCCACATTTACTAAAAAAATTGTTAGGTAAGGGTTCAATGTTCATGACAAGAAATTATCAAGGGCTCAATAAAGACAAACAAAATATTTTGGGGCTCAATGTGATATTCAACTATAGTTTAAAGGCTCAAAATGATGTTTTTTCCTTTTTTTAACTACTTGGTAACATAAATCTCTCTATTCTTACATGGTTATATATATATATATATATATATATATATATATATATATACATACATATTCAATCAGTCTAGTCTAGAAATGTCAATAAAAGTCTCAAGGAGTAAATCACCAAGTAATAAAAGCCATTAGTAAATGACATCAAAAAGTGATATGTGATCTAGATTAATAGAATGCACATGGAAAAATTGTGTTTCCTTCAAATTATTTGGGATGTAAATCAAATCTTCTAATATGAGATTCATGTTGTTTTCTCAGCATGGTGGGCGGACAAAGAGCACAAGGGACTAACGGTAAAGGAGTCACTAATTGACATTAAGGGGCCACAGAAACTGATAAGATTAAATTACTTGAAAAGATTATCCAAGCTCAAAGTCGACATATGCAATTGTAGAGCCAACAACTACAAATGCAAGAGGCTTTGGCATACTTTAGGTCTCTGAGGCAACAATCTTGTACAACTACTCCTACTCTTGAAGGACCATAGGGACCAACATCAAATAGAACCAGGTAACAATTAAGCCCAATATTGTTCATGCTCCAACAAAGATGCAACCTATTTCAGTTAGGCCAAAAGATGTTGTTGTTAGAGCAACAATGTTGTTTGACCAATTTCGAAAGCATAA
Organism: Tinospora cordifolia; assembly: GCA_030144865.1. Lineage (NCBI taxonomy): Eukaryota > Viridiplantae > Streptophyta > Magnoliopsida > Ranunculales > Menispermaceae > Tinospora > Tinospora cordifolia. The sequence continues at coordinate 47,240 of JAJIYU010000257.1, read as the reverse complement.
TCCTTGGTCATTTTTTAGTACATTGAATCTAGTTGAAGCTGAAAATTGTATTCATGAGATGATAAGAATACATAGAACTCTAAGGATAGAAGAAGTCTAAAGTGAGATTATTTGCCGACAAGCTAATTGGGAAGGCTTTGCACTAGTAGAAAGAAGTCTTTCGTCTCAAGGGTCAGATCAAGACATCAATAGAATTCAAGTTATTGTTTTACAAGCATTACTTTACTAATGTTGAGATTGACATTATCTGCAAGAAAGGTCTTGCTTGTGAATTCTAGTGAGCTCTCCCCTATTCTATAGAGGCTATTTCACTAGAGCTTTGTAGTTTTATAAAGTTGTTTTCTAGAGGTCTTGGAGGTTGAAACGCGATCTTTGTCCTGTTAAACATGTGATAATCTTCGGTTTCCTATTCTAGTTTAGGGGCAGAGACAGACTAGAGTATTTTAGGGAGTACTGTCCCAATCTTGTCCTAACACTAGCAAAGAATAAGTGGGGGAGTAACGAATCAATGATTGACAAAAAGACTAAATCAAAGACGCCACAAAGTGGGAAGGCTTTTGAAGAGGCACTAGCGGATTAGTCATGGGACCACCACAGAGTATCAAACATTCAACACCACAACATTCTCATATATCAGTTAATAGTCCCTCTGCACTACAAATTAATAGTCCCTCTACACTAGAAGTCTAAAGGTCGAGGCAAAAGATCGTAGACTCAAAGCTCAAGAGCTAAATTTAATGCATCATAAGTTGGTAACACAACAAGATTCTCTTACACATGTTAAAGATGTGGTTAGCCAGAGCAAAAGAAAAATGAGTGCCAATATGCTTCATTGAAAACTGTTGCTGCCAACAATTGTATCATTCAACCTCAGGCTAAAGAAACAACTCATGTTGTCACCATTCTGAGGACCCTGAGGCAACAAGAGATCTAATTCAAGGCATCATTAACATCTGTGACGGTTTTATATATACTCTAAATATTTTTGGATTTACATTATCTTTTATATTTGGTAAAATAGTCAAAACTTTTTGTTTCACATCAGGTGAGGTGAAAACTACTTTAATGTTGAGTACAACAATTAGGAATAAGGTCTATTCTAATCTTGTATGTTATGGGTGCATAGTTAAAATTGGAGAAATGGAAATGCCTAATAATAATGAGAATCCTAGAATTCCTAAAGGTTGATGTGTCGTCAGGCATAGATTGGCTAGTAGCATACCATGCCCATGTGGACTACTTACCAAGCGAATTGTGCTCCATATACGAGGATATCCAACATTCACGTATGAAGAAAATGCCACCAAAAAACCAACTACTAGAGGTACTAGAAGAAGATTGGCTACAAATGCTAAACTTAAGAGATTGTTTAAGCTAGCACCAAATAATGGGTTTTTTTTAAATATTCCAAAAATAAAAATTATTTTTAAATTATGTAATTTACTTATATTGTACCACAGTTATCCAACTTTTTACAATATAACGCCACATATACATGCAGGTGGCTTTTTTTTAATCCACGTACAGAAGGCGTCTCTTGAAAAAATGTCTTCCATGTAAAATACACAATAAATTTTGGGTGAAGGCGTTTTTTGAAAAAACGTCTACACCTTAAAGTGATTTGTAGGGTCAAGAACTTTCTGTCAAAGAGAAAGACAAAAAGTCAAAATTCATGAAACTTTCTGTCAAAGGGAAATGTAATTTCGTCTTCCTATTTCATATTTGATGAAAAGCTATAAACGTTAATTGAAAATGGGCTTTCTTACTCTGAAAATTGGCGGTAACTCAAGAAACAACAGATGATAGTTTAATTATTCAAGAAATTTTGAAGCCATTAATAGTATTTCAAGTAAATTCTTCATTGAGGAGAGCTCTCTAGATGCTAAATCAGATAAAGAGTTGGTGAAAATTGTTGTGTAATTATTATTCTTATCATTGATGTTGTGGCAAAGATCCACATCTATAGCAGCTAAGCTTCTTCTTCTTGTTTGCAGGGTAATGAATATTTTAAGCAAAAGAAGTTCAAGGAAGCTCTTTAAGCCAAGGTGCCTTCACCCAATTTTCTTTTGTATTTTATGTAGAAGGTGTTAGCATTGAGAAATTTGTCTTCATTTTTTTTTTTTTTTGAAGAGAAACTATAACTATTACTAAAACTATAAAAGCTTTCAGATGAGAAATCTGAAAACTGGAATTACAAAGAGTACAAGATATTATGTCAATTGTCTAACTAGTCCCCAAAAGTATACCCTTGGCTCATTTTAGTGTAGGCGATCCATGTACAAAACAAAATTTTGGATCTTTCTCAAACCCCAGTGCTATCTTTACATGTATTTTTAAAAATCTACTGTTCCTTTTCTCCCATATGCTATACCTTATAGCAAAAATGATGACTCTTCTATAGACTTGCAGTTTTCTGGCTTGAATATCCTACAATGCTTGGTCTTCAGCATCCATTCTCCACGATCTGATTCCTTGACATCTCTGCGCCCGACCTTCCCAGACATCTGTTAGGAATTTGCAACTCCCAAACATGTGACTTGTAATTTCTTCATCACTCTTGCATAGGCAGCAAATGGAAGGTTTTAAAGTATGATTAGACAGTTTTTTGCACTATATTATCTACATTCAATTTGTTAAGAAAAATGAGCCAGACTAGGATTTTTGCTTTGGTGGGTATTCTTGTTTTCCACACAAGATTGGCATAATGGAATGGGTTTGAGAGTATCTGGACACTGTTTAATTTATTGTGCAAGGACTGAACGATGAATCTATTCTCTTTGCCCCCCACCCATTCAATTCTGTCTGGATTTTTCGATGACTGAAACGGCTGTAGCAGATTGAGCAGCTTTGTGACTTCCTACATTTGATTTTCCCTAATATTTCTGGTTATATGGAGGTTCCACGCCCAACTTCCTGTACCTTCTTCCGCTATTCTATTGATGAAGATTGATATTGAGGTTTCATGTTTGTCAGATAACTTGTACAGACCTGAAAATATATCTTTTAAACTGTCATTAGTGCACCATCTGTCTTCCCAAAACCGGGCTTCCTCTCCTTGCCCACCTTCCATCTGATATGCTTTTTGAATTGGGGGTATAGGTTAGCTATTGCCTTGTAGGGGAATTTTTTGCTTCTCTTTTGACTAACACTAGCCTCCCTGCCTTTAGCTAGATGACCATGAATGCTTTTAATGATTTTAGCCCATAGTGTATCTGGTTGCGTATAAAGTCTCCAAAGCCCTTTTCCCATGAGAGCTTGATTTCTCTTTATGATGCTGCCAATGCCCCAATCCTCTTGTTCCTCATTCTCACAAACTTGCTCCCAATTCACCAAATGTTGTCCCTTCTCTTTTCCTTCATGTTTCCACAAGAATTGCCTTATGTTGACTGCCCCTTTGAGAATTTTAAAGATCGAAAGGAAATAGTTCGGGGTGGCTTCCAAGACTGCTTTTATGAGGAGAAAACGCTCTCCTCGTGAGAGATAGCTACCTTTCCATCCCTCAACACTTCTCTGGATGATATTGATCATTGGGCTCCAAAAGTCAAGTTGATTTGGGCTTCCTCCCAGAGGCAATCCCAGATAATTTAGCGGCCAGTCTCCTCTAGAGACCTTCATTTGCTTGGCTATCCTGTCGAGGTCTGCCTTCCCTACGTTAAGGCCTACCAGCTTGCTTTTTTTTGCATTTATTTTCATTCCAAATATGAAACAGAAGGCATCCAAAGCATCTCTAACATTCTAGATTTCTTTTGTATCATTCCTCATGAAGAAGATGTAGTCGTTTGCAAAGAAGAGATGATGCAAGCCTAGTCTGTCCTTCCCTACCTTCAATCCAGTTATGCATTGTCTTTCCTCAGCTCGTTGCATAATTTTGGTGAAGGCGTCAGCCACCAAAGTAAAGAGGAAGGGTGATAGAGGTTCCCCCTGTCTTAGACCTTTTTGATCTTTAAACTGGCTCCTTGGCCAACCGTTGATGAATATGGAGTAGGATACTGATGATAGGCATCCCTGGATCCATCTTCTCCATTGCCTGTCGAATCCTTTAGCTTCCAGCCGTAGTCCAAGAACCTCCATCTAACAGAGTCAATACGCCTTTGCGAAATCCACTTTGAAGAGGAGGCCTTGTTTCTTTCCTACTCTGTGTTCTTCCACCACCTCATTTGCAATTAGGGTCGCGTCTAGGATCTGTCTGACTCAGCTTTAAACTCAGCTTTTAACTGTTTGTCTTTCTCCCAACCCAGCAAATTACTTTAAGATGAAGGCGTTTTTTGAAAAAAATCTTTTCCCAATTTTTTTTGTCTTTTACATGGAAGACATCTTTTCCTTGTAAAATACACTTTACACAGAACACATCTTTTTATATACGTGGATTAAAAAAAAAAGATAGAGAGAGTCACATGTGTGTATATGTGATGTTTTATTGTAGAAAGTTGGGTAATTGTGGTATAATATTGGTAAGTTAAACAATTTAAAAATAATTTTTATTTTTTGCAATATTAAGAAAACCCCAAATGATGGTACACCAAAGAAGCCCAATCTAAAGATCTTCTCCTAGTTAGAGAATTTATGCAAGTATTTCTAGAGGATTTGCCTAGACTACCACCTCAAAGGAGATTGATTTTGTGATCTAGTTGATTTTAGGTACTCGACTAGTCTCTATACCACCCTCTAGAATATCACTCAAAGAATTGTAGGAACTTAAGATGCAATTAGAACAGCTGCTTGCCAAGAGATTTAATTGCCCAAGCATGTCACCATGAGGAGCTCTGATATTATTTATAAAGAAGAGAGGTGGAAGCCTAAGCTTATGCATTGAATATCACCAGCTTAATAAGGTGTCCACTCTATAAGATCTATTACTTATTTGATCAATTAGAAGGAGCCAAATTTTTCTCAAAAATCAATTTAAGGTTCAACTATCATTAGTTGCATCTGAGGTGTGAAGATAAACAAAAAACAACCTTTTTGTACTAGATATGAGCAGTATGAATTTATAGTGATGCCATTTGATTTAGCTAATGCACTAGTAACATTCATGGACTTGACGCAAAGGGTGTTCAAATCATATTTTGATAAGTAAATAATTGTTTTTATTGATTATATTTTCATCTAGTCACAAACTCAAAAAGAACATGAGTACCATCTTATAACTACACCACATACATTAAGAGAAAATTAATTGTATGCCAAGTAGAGTAAATATAAGTTTTCAATAAAAGAGGTAAAATTCTTAAGCCATGTGGTCCACAAAGATGGTGTTTCAATAGATCCATTAGAGGTTGAAGCTTATCTTGAATTGAATATGAGACAAAAGTTTGAGATATCTATTTTCACAAAAGGAGTTAAATATAAGACAAAAGTATAGGCTTGAGTTACCTAGAGACTGACTTCACATAAGAGTACCATATAAGGCAAGTCAATGTGGTTGCAGACACATTGAGTAGGAAGAGGATAGAAGCATTGGCAGTGGCTTAATATATAAAGCACAAGAGGATGTTGCTAGAGCAGGCTAATGTGGTGAGTATTGGTTCTGCAGTTGCTTAAATTACTATTTATGTAGAGATGAGAGCCAACCTTGCCCATAAATAAAAAGTTATTGATCAACAAAGAATAACAGAGAAAATAGTGTACACAAGGATTAGGTTGACAGTAGTTCAGAATTATCTCCAAATGACACATGAAGGTATAGAGATAGATTGTGGGTGTCCAATGATTGGGATTTGACGAGAGAATAACTTGATGAGGCTCACAGGCCTAGGTATATAATACACAGTGGGACTACCAAGATGTACCATGATATTAAAAAGACATATTGTGGTTAGGAATTAATAAACACATTGCATATTACATTCAAAAGCATGAGGTATGTCAATAGGTAAAGGTTGAATATCAAAAGCATGGAGGTCTTTTGCATCACTATCCAATCATCAATGAAAGTGGCAGCATATAACAATGGATTTTGTGATTAGGTTGGTTAGGTCCCAAAAGAAAGATGATGTCATATGTGTTATTGTTGCTAGATTGACTAGGCACATTTCTTGCCTATTTCCACAAAGAATTTGCTTGAAAAGCTAAGCAAGAGGGAGACAATGTAGAGTTTATGTTCCAGCAAGTGAAGTGCTTCTATAGTGTTTCGAGTTTGAAAGTTAATATGTCCAAGACGAGCGTAGTTGGAGGGAATGGCCATTGAAGTATTTAGGTATGTCATTAGGAGGAAAGCCAACGGTTCAAAGCTTTTGTGGGACCCAATGGTGGATAAGGTGGCAAAAAGGCTAGCGGAGTGGAAACGAGCTTTCCTGTCCAAAGGAGGTCGACTCACTGTAATCAAATCGGTGTTAGATGCATTGCCTACATATTTTCTATCAGTTTTTCATATTACTAAGCGAGATGCTAATCGTATTCAGAGATTGAAAAGGGAGTTTCTTTGGGGAGGAGTGGGTAAAGGGCACGCCGTGCAGATGGTGAACTAGAATCAAGTTCAGAAGAGTAAAGAGGTAGGAGGCCTAGGGATTGAGAATGTGATTGCACAAAATAGAGCCCTAATGGGGAAATGGTTGTGGTGATTTCCACGAGAAAAGGAGAAGTTGTGGGGCAGTGATTAAAAGTAGACATGGCATGCAGATAAACGGTCGAGATGCTAGTGTTCATAGATATGCTACATACAAAAGCCATTGGAAATTCATTCATTCCCTTCATCACTTTTATGGTCCCTTGATTAGATTGGCAATAGGTAGAGGTGAGAATATTTGTTTCTGAGAGGATGTTTGGTAGAAGACTAAGGCTTTTTTAGTATTGTACCCTAAATTGTACAGATTTCCAAGGAATTGCCTTTTTAAGGAGAATAGCTCTAACTCACCCATAACATGAGGGTTGCATTTGTGGTCATTTGGGGGTCCAATATGTGAGGAAGAAGAAGCTGATCTTCGTTCTATGCTTAGGGATTGTTATCTGCAAGAAAGGGAAGACAGAGTTGTTTGGATCAAGGAAAGTTCACATGCCTTATCACTTTTATGGTCCCTTGATTAGATTGGCAATAGGTAGAGGTGAGAATATTTGTTTCTGAGAGGATGTTTGGTAGAAGACTGAGGCTTTTTCAGTATTGTACCCTAAATTGTACAAATTTCCAAGGCCACAATTGTCCAATTGCCTTTTTTAAGGAGAATAGCTCTAACTCACCCATAACGTGAGAGTTGCATTTGTGGTCATCTGGGGGTCCAATATGTGAGGAAGAAGAAGCTACTCTTCGTTCTATGCTCAGGAATTGTTATCTACAAGAAATGGAAGACAGAGTTGTTTGGATCAGGGAAAGTTCACATGCCTTATCATCAAAATCCTTTTTCTCTTCTATGATCGATGATTCTTCTTCTCAGCCCTCCCCCATTCTAAAGGCAATTTGGAAGGCTCGGGTCCCAACTAAAGTTAAATTCTTGGCTTGGGAAGTGATAAAGGAAAGGTAACTACTAGGGATATGGTTCGGAAGATGTTCCCCAACTTCTACTTGTCTTCGCATTGTTGCTTGTTCTACAAGAGAAGTGGAGAATCTGTGGATCATTTGTTTCTTCATTACTTTTATGCCTCCTATGTTTGGGATATGCAGAGAATTCATTGTCCCGCTATCTCAGATACTTTTAGGCAGGATCTCTCTTTTTGCGTTTGCCCTGGCTAGGAGAGGATTGAGAAGTAGTAGAAAGACCATTGGGTCGTCGCTAGTTTGGCAATGGTGCGGTGTGTTTGGAAGGCGAGGAATGCAAGGTTTTTTGAAGACAAATTTATCCTTGCTCGGGAGATATGAGAAGAATCTTAGTCCCTTGCCTCATTCTGGATTAATAATTGTCCTCTCTCTTTGGGATGCTCTATGTTGGATTGGCTTAGAGGGTGGAGCAATATTCTGTAATTTTGGGTGGTGTCGTGGGGGTTGGTCTTCCGTCGCTAGACCTCTCCTTTTTCTTTGGTTGTTCCATTTTTTTCTATAATAAAATTATTTGTTTCTTTTTATTTTTAAAGAGAGAGGGGGGGTTCCCTAAGCAAGAGGTACATAGATGATATAGTATGCTTGCATGATGTCCCTATGTATATAGTGTCAAACTAAGACTCTCGATTTACATCTAGGTTCTAACAAAGTCTACATACACAACTTCATCTTAGCACACATTTCATCCTGAAACTTGATGAAGAAGCTAGGTTACTGATTCAAATTTTAGATGATATGCTTTGAGCTTGTGTACTTGATTTTGGGGGTCAATGGGAAAGTTACATTCCTCTCTAGTGAGCTTGTTAATAATAATAATTATCAGAGTAGTATTGGTATGATCCCATTTGACGCCTTATATGAGAGACCTCGCAAATCACTTATATGTAGGGCAGAGGTTGCTAAGACATTGATAATGGGTCCAAAGTTAGTGAAGGACCACGAAGAGAGAATTATGCATACAAGGCAAAGAATAAAGATAGCTCAAGATTAATAGAAGAGCTATGCAGTTCGAAGAAGAAAAGTCTTATATTTGCAGTGGGAGATTCAGGGCGATTAAGAGTATCACTTTGCAAAGAATATGTGAGATTTTAGTGTAAAAGGAAAGTTAGCTCCTCGCTACATAGAACCTTTTGAGAGAGGTTAGATGGCATATAGACTTGTTCTTTGAACAAGACTTGAAGTTAAATACATGGTGATTGTGTTCTGTTTTGGATAAAGAAAAAGGCTTACTTGCTGGATATTTATGGTCTAAGGTGAGAAAAACCCAATGCATGACTATGTTGAACCATTTGTCATTGATTCCATTTCTAGATTAGGCAATGTACATTTAGAGAGATTGATGCACTATATTACCTTCTAGATGAAGTTTGGGTGGTGAATTAGACAGTTGTGCTACTAATTTAGGGTGAGAAGAAAATAATATTTGTTGAAAATTAAGTTCAAGGTAGGTGATTCAACAATACCCAAAGTTGGTTTCAATTGAGGGAGCTTAAGGCATCTTTAACGATGCCCCCCTTCTACGAATAACCATTGAATATTCAACACAAATATCTATAAAAAAAAATAAAAATATATATTTATCTATCATATTCGTATATGAGTTTTGAATTTTCTAATATACCTAGATTTTTGAATTATTGTCTACTCTTCACAATTTTCAGCTAAGAGACACAAATGAAGATGACAAGCAGCTGTGGCGAGGATAATAACAAGTTTTCAGTTCGGTCTTTCATGACAAAGATGAATGACAAATTGGCCCCTCAGTTGAACGTCCCAGTAGAGTTCATTTGGAAGACAAAAGTCCCTACAAATGTGCGTATTGTAGCTTGGTTAATTAGTTTTCAAAAGCTCAAGACAGCAAATAACCTTCAAAAATGCTTTCCTCAACATTATCTAAATCCTTCAATCTGTATCATGCACAGGAACAGTTCAGAAACGATTCAGCACCTATTCGGAGAATGAGAGTGGTGCAGAAGGTGTAGAGTTGGTGGAACCAGAAGCATAGAAGCATAGTCCCTCCGCCTGCAAAGAATCTGTTTCAAACTCCAGAAGTAGTCTTAACCTCTAAAATTCAGCAATATTGGAGAGTCGTTTTGTTTGCCATTTGGTATTGCATCTGGGAGGAAAGAAATACTAGACTTTTTTTTTGTGTAAATGTAAATCGGAATGGCTTATATGGGAGAGATCCAACATTTTGATTGTAACTTGAATCTTTGTAACAAAACTGGGGAAGGGCTACAAGTTCGAGGAATGGCTTTATAATGGGAGAAATATCATACGACCACCATAAGCGGATTTTGCAATGCTTTGCTTTGTCCAAATATCTTGTTTGGACAATTACCAATATAATACAGTATTCAGTTTCTTTCTTAAAAAAAGACTTTTTATTTTCGAAAAAGCATATCATTTTCTTTCCATTCTATCTTTTATTCGATTTTTTTTTTTTTTACTTACTTTACCTTATCCATTTTACTCATTCATAGCTCAATCTGACAAATCTAGCTCTATAGATCCATATTGAATCAAGTAATGTTTATATTACTTGACACAGGCATATAAATAACGTTGAATTGTTGAATATCATTCAAACCTAATGTTGCCAAGGTGGTGGTTAATCATCATGGGTTAAATCAGAATCCAAATTGTGAAATTTATCCATTCTCTTTATCATTTCTTCTCTTCCCTTGTTCATCTTAAGGTAATGGAGTTTTTTTTATGATTTTAGGACACTTGGTGAAGCACACCCAAGTCGTTTGAGTTGTTTCCAAACAATATAGACTCTTGAACAGCCTAACCATTCTATTTATGAATTTTCAAATCGAGTGGAGTGTAGTAGGTAGGCCTTCTTGGTGGTGTCTCCATCTTAGAGGTGCTTTCTAAAGTCTCTTCTCTCCTCAATTGTTAGAACCACCTGGGGAATTATGCTACAAATCCTTCTTTTACCATCTTAGTTCCAGCTATGAGCCTAATTCCACTTTTCTAGTTTTCTTAGTAATTTCAGCTAGAAAGGTCATATGACATCAAAAGCCAAATTCTTGGGATGGACAATAGCTCATTATAGATTGAATTATGTGAACATTCTACAAAGGCAGTTCAAGGATTGGTCTCTCACCTCAAATTGGCGCTGTTTGCGTAAACCATGGGAACAAACTACTAATAGATTTTTAAGGACTGTGGTTCTCTAAGAGAACTCTTCTACATGGGGAGTGTTTTCTTAATGCCTTGCATTTCTAATTCCTTCTTGAGGCATCAGTTCTACCACGTCAGCTTCATGACTATTGACGGGCATTTGCGCTTGTGATTGTGTGGTCCACTTAGGAATAACTCCTTCTTGGCATCCATTCAAGTTAGCACAAGTAAATTAACAAAAGGTCATTTTTTTTTGGACCTTGGTTGTATACTATATCATACAGGTTATATAATTAATATGATACAATACATTTGTTTTGTGTTTAAAAAAAATAAAAATAAAAGTCATCCTTTTATCTAGATTTGAGCACCATTATTACCTTGATGGCAGCGGAACAGGTGGTAATCCAAAAGAGTGCACTTTACCCAAATACCTTACTCTCTCACCTGGAGTTTTAACAAACACCATTGCAGATAAGAAACTGGAGGATGCAAAAGGAATAAAAGTGCAGCTAACATACAGAAGTCCCTGATTCCAAACAAAAATAATGTTTATTGTATGACCAAATGAGACAGAGGACACCTGTTTTAAATGTTTGGCTCTTTGCTGATAAAGTTGACAAGTCCTGCTTGGGCTGGGCATGAACACTCGGTGTAGACAAACCCACAAAATCAGGATCAATGCCAGAAGCAGGCTTTGGCAGCAAACCTTCTAATGGTGGCACTTGCTGCTTTGTAAGGACTCCTGATCTTTCTGTTCCTGAACCTTCTATATTGGATTCTGAATCCTTCAGTTCCAAAAAACATTGAAAATTGTCAAAGTACAACTTGAAATGAACAATAAATTAGATTCTTCTACATTAATAATAATGTAGCATAAATAGATTCCAGTCATTTCTTTATTACTGTTCATGAGTCTTACAAGAACCACTAAAATGATAGGACCCACTCTCTAGATTTATATAATATACACGTCTATCAATTGTTGAACTACACAATCTAAAAGAGAAAAAAAAAGTAAATAAATAGAATTAAGAGGAAATGGGAACATAAATAAATTCTAATATCGTCAAAAGAAAGTTTGAGCAGATCCAATGCAACAAGATTAGATATCAACTACATACTACATTTTCTTATCATAATAACAATAATAACAATAGTAATAATAACAACAAAATTAATGATAGTAATCTATACTATAATAAAAGGAATATTTTGGGTAGTTGATGCTAGAGCCATTTTCCTAGGCAAAGTACCCTTGGAAAGTTTATGTTACTCTTATTTCTAAAAGGATAACTTTATGGTTAATAGTGGGTAAAATAGTAGTTCTATAATTAGTTATTTTTCAGCTATTTTCTACACTCATAATTTTAGTGGTTTTTTTTAATGAACTTCCTAATTCATCCTTTCTAACTATTAAGTTTTACTTTAACTGTCTTCAGTCATATTTTTAAATAATTTTAGTTACCTATATTACATTAAAAGATAAAACATATACAATTCTGTTTCTTTGAAAACATTTTATTTAAATTATCTTTTTGCAGAGGTCACATGCAACGCATGTACACAAACACTATAACAACAATAATTGTAACACAGCACCCATATCTTGTAGCCATCTCTGAGGCATTTTAAGGACAAAGTGCCAAGGTGCAATGCTAAGGAAGTAGGGGAGGCTAGTGGAAATATTTAAAAAAGCTTAGGGGGTCTATTTTAAAGAATTTTTTACAACAAACATCCTCCATTTCAAGAGTAAACCCTCAAATCTTTTTCTTCTTAAGTCTATCATTTCCATTTGCTTTGACCAAAAATACATCATTGAATTCTTGATGAGCCTACGGCTACTCTCCAACAATAGATATTTGCCATGCAACAATTTTTTCTACACGTGGGAAAGCTTCCAAATTTATTAAATCTCTTAAACAATGTATTAAATCTCTTGAACTATGTAGTGTTTCTTAGCCTTTCATGAAAGCAAGGAATGAAAATTCGACTTCATCCCAAACTTCGACCTTTGAAAATTAGAATTAATTTAAAGAGTTCGAGAAATTCGAAAGAATTTTTGTAAAAATTTACAAACTTAGAAAAATTCAAAAAAATACTATGTAAGTGCTAAAATATGAACAATTTTTATTAAAAATATCAAAAACAAACATAATAAATATATTTTATATATATAAAGTATACATGTAATGGTTTTGAACATGTATTTTAACATCAGCAATGTTTTATGCACATCGCATGTGTTAACTTAAAACTGTTAGAAAAAAGAAAGAAACAAAAAAAATTTATTGTCAAACCCTAATGGTCTTGCAAACATAAACCTTAGTTTTCCTTTCTCTTTCTTTTCTCAATGTCTCTTCTCTTAGACTTTTAACTTATTTTTCTCTTATTACTCTTCTCTCTATCTTCTCTTCTTCCAAGTTATAGTTTGTTCTTCTTTCTCTTTGTACACCACATAAATTCTTTCATTAAAAATGCTCTTATTCATAACTTTTATACAATTTTTTTCTACGAAAATCTTCAAAACTTCAATTTTAAGTGAACTTCGCTGATTTTTCGAAGATTTCAACGAAATTTTGTAATATTATAATTACAGGCGACTTCATTTCGATTGTCCAAATTACCTAATTAATTCAGCTAATTTCGACAAACTTTGTCTAATTTTCATACCATGCATGAAAGTTTAACATGCATTATAAAATAAACAAAATATACATTATATGAATTCTCAATTGAACTATATAATTAATTAATTATCTAGGGACCTTTCCTTAGCTAGGCTATGTCTTGCTTCCCTAGTGCCTAGACAGTGCAAATCGCCTAGAGATTGCCTCGACATCTTTAAAACACCACATTGTGATTCCATGTTACCTTTTGGTTACTTACTTGTCTACCAAATAATTGGAAGCAAAGGTAATAGATACAATACACTTACACCGGGCAACAGCAGAGACTCAACCACAAGCAACCTAGCCCCACAATGTCGAGCTAAAGCCTTTACCAAGGTCTCCTGATATATTTCAGAACCTACATGTATGTAAAATAATAAGCTGCATAAGATCAACTTACACATGGAAGTAATGCATAATAATAAAAATCAAATCAAAGAAGCATCATAAACAACATAAAAATATTTCGTTTTGCATCATAGATAACACAAAACCTTCATAAAAGCTTCAACATTGCTATGGTACCTGAAGGACCTGATAACAATATTCGATGGCTTAACGAAGGGAGATTTGACGTGTACTTTACAAATGCTTTACGCTTCAAATGTATATAAACAGAAGCAACTAGAGCATTCTTCGTTGTCTCACTGCAAAAGAATGACAATGATAAATAGATATGCTAATGTATAAATTATGTAACATTTACATAATACCATGGGTTTGAAATGGTTTGTTACATTTTGACTAAGATATACAACCCCTCACTTATATTAGAGCTTGTGTTATGGGAAGGGAACCTTGGTAGCTATGTGACCTACCGGTTTAAGGTTTGAGTTGCACAAAGCTTCCTACAATGAAGGGTAAGGCTACATACAATAAATACAAAGTGATCCTCCCCAAACTCACATAGGCATGACAATTGCATTTTGGGCCTCTACACAATCAAGTAAACCAAACATTAAAACAATATTTAAATGAAGAATATCTTATTCCTATTAATGTTTAATCAACTTGCTATTTCATGGAGTAGAAAATTAAACTTGCTTTACATAAAAATTTAGCAATGTTCTATATTCTTGCTATGGTACCAGGTGAGGCCTTAAAAAAGCACATTGTAGATGGCTAAAAGAAGATCAAATGTGAAGCCTTTCCACTTCTCTATAAATACGAATGTTCAAAGAAATCATGCATCGTTTTTAAGAATTTTCAATAGCTCGTTTTCTTATTTAAAGTGATGGTTTCGTTGACTTATTCTTCATATGAACTCATTTTCATGAATTTTGAATGACTAAAAGCAAAAAATGGAAAAGGCGGCCAATGGCTACTATCTTTTCTTTTTTCTTTTGTACCACACAAATTCATATTGCAACAAAAGAATCAATCAACATCATCAAAGTCTTATCCCATCAAATGGAATCAACACGATCTAAATCTTATCCCATCAAACAACATCTTTTGTCTCTTCTTCTCATACATCATCATCATCATTACCTTTTTGTTGCATAATATGCAACCAATTCTACTTTCACTTCAGGAGGGAACCTTTAAACAAGCTCGAACATTTTAGTGACGTCGAATTCAGTGATGTTTGTGACTACAACAACCTCCTTTTGAAGTCTTTAGGCAAAATATATGAATTACTTCAGTTGTATTGTTGTTGTAATTGAAAAGAACATTTCCCCATGTTAGATCCTTTCTTGCTCTATTTGGTTGATCACTAGATTCCGCCATTTGAAAAGAGCAATTGCCAAACAATTATTAACTTAAATGAACATGGATGACAAGCAATTGTATGTTAAGCAAACATTCAACAAACTTAGTTTTGCTGATGAATGTTATCTATGATTTGCAGAAAGGCTTGGAAAATGGAACTTGTAAGAATTAAAGGATTTGAGCAAAATAAGTAAGCAAATATAAGTAGCTAGTTCCTAGTTGCTACATGAGCCAAATTGAAAAGTGTGCAAACATCAAATGAGTACAAGAGTAAATGAAGAGGTGCGAACAAAAACTGAAAAAAATAATTGAAATGCATATTCCACCTGTTTTAGTAAATATCAAGACCAATCTTTTTTTTAATATCAAGAAATTATCATTAAAAAAATCAGATTATTTCACTTTTAGTATTAGTATAAAAATAGCATTCAACAATCTTTTAGTAATTTAGTAGCACTGCTAACAATAGGAGATAATTTGACTTTTAGTGTTGTAATTTACATACATGATATCATCATCATCATCATCATCATCATCATCATCATCATTATTATTATTATTATTATTAAGTATCTAAAATTTATTGTTTGCTATTATTTTGATTAATAAATAAATTATCACTTATTCTAAATTACAACTTTATAACCTAATGTACATTAAATTATTCACTTTTTAGTAAATAGCAAATACTTTATTTTTTATTATACGTTCACATATTATAACAGGCATATATTAGGTAATCAACATTCTTGATAATTAAATTTATTTTTCAGAAAATTATTTGGTTTATTCTTGATATATTTATTTTATCACACAAGATTATGTTATATTTAAGAGCATTCTTCAATTAAACAATTAAACAAATAATTTTTAGCATAGGTATTAACTACTAAATAACTAGGCAGTAATCAGTAAATAGTAAAAATAAGAAAACAGGAAGATTTAGAACAACTTTTTTTTGTGTGTGTGAAAGAGGGTTTCAAAAACTTAATAAGAAGTACATCTCTAAAAAAAAAAGTAAGGGTTTCTATTTTAAAAAAAAACAATAGGAAAAGGAATCAAGAAATAAGACTTGTGATTATAAAAGGGAAAAAACCAGAAAAAAAACCTGCGAGTGCTAGAAAACTTCTGGTGTAGTGCCAGCTGCCAAAAACTTCTTCTTTTGGGATGGAATTCTCCATCAAAAGAAGAAAGTAAGGACAACAAGAAGACAAAATGCAGTCACAGCTGCAAAAAAAGAGAAAAGAACAAGCTTGGCACTCGAGCGAGAAGAAGAATAACAAGAAGAAGAAGAACAATGGAGAGAAAATTTGCAGCAGTGCTAGAAGTGTAACCACAAAAAATAAATAAATAAAAACTTGAAATTGTCACAGGAAGTAGAAGAAGAAGAAGAAGAATAAGAAGAAGAATGAGAAGGCAAAGAATGACAAAGAGAGATAAAATTTGCGACTGCACTGGAAAAACTTTAACACTATCACAACTTCCAAAAAAAAAATTTAATTAAAAAAAGGAAATCAGCGGTCGCTGAGAAGAAGGTGGTTTTCTAGGGCAAGGTTCTAGATCTAGTGGCTGCACAACAATGACTCTTCAACTCCCTTCCTTATTTCTGCCACCTTTAGCTTTGGTTTATGCACATGGCTAGACTTGATTCCTTTACAATTTTTTTTTTTACATTTTTCTTTTTTTAAATCAGGCTAGCACCTGATTATGCTCCATGCCTGACCAATGCACACTCGGACGCTTGCCAAATCGAGGCTTCCTTGCCTCGAAATTTTCTGGGTGAGGCCTCACCGGGTGTCAAGGTGCATCTTCATAATTTGCATTTAGTTTCATCTTCAATGACAACTTCAATCATGAAATGCACGTCACGCACTCAAATAACTCGTTTTATTGTCTAAAGACCCCAAGCATTATACTTTAAATAAAATAATAAAATCCAAATTAGAGTCTTAAACAACTCATGTGTAATACATCAAAGACTCGATCTAATGAAGAATAGCGAATGTCAAAGGAATGTTAAGGGGAACAGGTGAAATGCTTTCAAAATAAAGACAAGCGTGGTCACAACAAGAAATGACAACAATAAACACCAATATCAATACTGGCAACATCATCTCATTCATAAGGAAGAAGTTCTCTATTGTGAACCATTGTTGACACTAGTGGTGTCCATGGTGCTATTTTCTCTTGCAACTGGGGGAGACACATTTTTTTAGGCGAAAAACTAATATTTATTATATTATGATTAAAAAATCTTTTTGTTTCTAAGAAACATGTAATAACATGTTTCATTAATAGTGATTAAATTTCATTAATAGTGATTAAAAAATCATTCAATATATAGCATTAATTCAAGTAGAAAATTAGAACTCCTCCAACGCCCAAAAGACACTTCTCATCCAATCATTTATAGAGAACCCCTTTAAATGTCTACAATTTGCAACCCAGAATGCAAATAACAAAAGTAAGCTCTCCCAAATCAGTTCTACCTTTCTTTCTAGAAAACAAAAAGTCCTCAAAACTACTCAAACATTTATATTATCACGACTTCTCACCCAATTCTGCAATTTGCAATCCAAAATTCAAATAGTAAAAGTGAGCTCTTCCAAATCAGTCTTAACCTTTTTTTTCTACTGTAAAAAACTCCTCATATTTCTTTTCCTTCCATACAGATCATAATAATGCCAAGTAAACCACCTCCCAATGATCTTTCCTCACTGGTTGAATGCATTCCAAACATATGAAAAATGTTAATTCCCTACAAACTGTTCCTCCCCCATCAAAGACTGGAAAATGAGATTGCCATTTCACCCCAATGCTTTAGACAAAGGAATAGCATTCACTATTACACTAAATAGTTTCCAAACTAGGGGAACTACTCTCATCCTTGAAAAAACAAACAGGTACTAAAATGTTGCCCAAAATGCTCAGAGCAAAAGTTTGGATGAAAGTTTCTAGCTACTCCACAGCAAAAACCCGTAAACCATATTATGCTTTCATAATCTCTTACTAACAATTGGGAATTTTATTTAATGCTTGCAAAAGTTTTTAAACAACCTTATCCTTTGCCACACCTATCCCAATTTTCCTCACTTCCCTATTTTGTAGAAATCCCAAGTGCATGTGAAAGTCAAGTTACACGATTGGCTTACCTTGCTTACACGTTTGGCTCACCGTCGTTGGCAAAGTAAACGCATCAAATGTGCTTTAATTTTGTGCCCCGCATATGTGTTTCTTGTGCAAAATCACAAAAGAACCAATCCATCACTTATTTTTACAATGTTATATTGACATGATAATATAGGACAAGTGGCAAGAAGTATTCCTTAACCCCTCAAAACATGTGAACAACATGGAAGATCTTTTCACCTGCCATTTTGCTAATAACATAGGGGAAACCAAATCATACTGGTAAATTGACACTCTTGCTATCCTCTAGTGCACCTGGAGAGAACATAACAGCATAATTGTTGAGGAAAAGGAATCTAAAACCATCGAAATGTGGAGAGTTTTGCACTTTCTTGCATCATCCTGATTACTGCGTGCAAATTATCCAAAGGACAAAATTTCAAATGACTGTTTAAGAGATTGGAATACCATGATTGACCTTGACCTAATGAACCAAAAAAGTCCAATTCATGAAGCTACTCCATTGGCCAATACCTTTTTCGCAATTGTGTGATGTCAGCTACATTAAATTGCTTCCTCTGCACCACTCAACAACTAAATCAACATTTACAATGATGGTAGCTATATCTTTCATAACTATCTCTATCTATATTAATTTACATCTTCCTTTGTTTCCATCTCTAATATGAATTGTTAATATGTTACTTTTCCTAATGACTGCATGTAAACAGTCTTCATTCTATGCATCAAGCACCTTAATAATTTTTAGTCATTCGTTCTCCATTTACAACTACTCCAACAGTTTCTTGATTTTTTTTTTCAAATTTTAACTTTCAATATTTTAAAATATATCCATCTTAATATTAACACTTTTGTTCGACTAAATTTGCTAATATTGCCCAACATTTTTTTTCCATAAAGCATGATAGGCATGCTATTTTTCATCTTCAATAACATGCATCAATCATAGAATCTCAAAGAGCATTCTTCACTTAACTCATCAAGTTAGAACTCTATGGTTCATGTCTTCTCTTATTTCTTCTTCTTGATGAACCCCAAATCCCTAAAGTTATCATTCCCAAGTATCTCTTGGCTTTCAACATTCATTGCCTCTTCAAATTTATTTTCATTTCCACTGAACTTACATTTTTTTTAAAGGAAATGATAAATATATTATATTAGAAAAGATGGACGAGAAGTCCAAAGGCACCAAAAGCGCTTACAAGAGTGAGTACAAAATAGATGCCCACTTAAGCATCCAATCCCCAAAGGAATATCCTAAACCCAAATTAGAGGAAGAAATCCAAACAACAAAATGGTAAACATATTTGTTTATGATCCAATTTACATCCACACAGAACTAACTGAACATGCAATTGTTCCTAGCTTCCCAGACCAAAGACCAGATGGCAAAATGGACTAAGAACCAGTACTTCTTCAGCTTCGGGGGAGTATGAGGAGGACAGGAAATACTACTGCTATTCGAGGACCTAAACAAGGTTGGATGGGAATTTTTTTTTTGAAAAGAGACAATGAGTAGATATATTAATTATAAAGACTGCTAGATGAGGAATCTAGCAATCATAACAACAAAATTACATCATATGTAGAATATTGTGCCAGTTGGCCACCCATTTCCCAAAGTTGTATTCCTTAATAAGGTTAGTAGGGAAAATCCAAGTACAAAACAAAATTACAGATCTTTCCCAAGTGTACATAACAGATTTACAAGAATTCAAAAATAGTCTATTGTTTCTTTCTTCCCAAACTGAGAACCATATTGCAAAGAGAATCATCCTTCTATATTTGATGATGCTTCTAGGGCCATTGTACTCCTTCCCTTGCCAATCCCCATCCGACACCATCAGGTTGATTATATTGCACTTTTCTTTCTATTTTCACCATATTTTGAGCAAGAAGTTACATTTGCTGAAAATATGTAGCGTCGAGTCCTCCGACTCCCTACATAAGCAACAAATTGAAGGTTGGAGATAATGATTGGAAAATTTCTTTTGCACAATTTTTGCACTATCTAGCCTATTAAGGAATCTGAGTCAAGCTAAGATCTTCGCTTTGGTAGGCACTTTAGAGTGCCAAACTAACTGAGCATGCCAAAAAGGTAATTGAGAGCTTCTATGGCTAGTAAGGTGCTTGTAAAAGTATTTAACTGTGAAAACATGATCCTTGTCCCCAATCCATTTTATCTTATCTTCCATATCTGACGGCTGAAAGTCTTACAACAGGTTAATAAGGTTTGTGATCTCTTGGATTTGGTTGTCCCTAATATTCCTAGTGATGTGCAGGTTCCACCCCCAATTTCCCCTCTCCTCTTTGTTCGTTTGGCATAGGAATTCTGCAATTGGGGCTTTGTGTTTGTCAGACAATCCATAGAGAGATGGAAAATATCTTTAAGGTTGTCTGTACCACACCATTTGTCCTCCCAAAAATGAGTCTCATTACCTTTACCTACTTTCCATCTTAGTTGGGATTTAAAAATAGGATAAAGGCCAGCAATTGACTTCCATGGTAATCTCCTACTCCTTTTTCTATTTATCTCTGATTCTCTGCCATTAGCCTACTTACCATGTATACTCTTTATTATTCTGGCCCACAAGGCTTCCAGCTGTCTATACATTCTCCGCAACTATTTTCCCATAAGGGCCTCGTTCTTGTTGATTATGTTTCTCACCCCCCAAGCCTCCCATTTGGATCTCTTGGCAGACTAATTCCCACTTGACCAAGTGTTGACCCTTTTCTTTTCCTTCTTGTTTCCAAAGAAATCTGCTCATATTTTGCTCAATTCTTCTAGCTACGCCATTGGGACCCTAAACAGGGACAGGAAATAAGTTGGGGTGGCTTCCAAAACTGATTTCAAAAGAAGAAGTCTTCCTCCCCTAGACAGATGCCATGCCATTCATACAATCTTCAAAACTTGACAATCCCAAAATGGGTGCCGAACATCATCAGCAACAGCCCTCCAAACACAACACCAGGAGGGTGATAAATAACAGTTAGGAGTCTTCTTCTACAATTGAACATTGCAAACGGCCTAACAATATAACCAAGCAGGAATTTTATTCTTGAGAGGCATTTTAGATTTCCAAATGGGGTTGAGATTAGGATGTCTCAGGTGGGAGCCATTAGCAGAAAATGTTGTGTAGTATGAGCTAGTGGAAATGACCCCCAAATCCTCTCAGATCCATCTGCAAGAGTCTTCTTGAACGTTCAACTGAAGGCTTTCCAAACGCTGCAACAGGGCCACGAGATCCTCAATCTCCCAGTCCTTAAGGGTCCATCTAAAACCAAAGTTCCAAGCTGCTGAAGAGTCATTCTGCCCATGGGTAATATCTTGAAGCTGATAAATTGTACCCGAGGTGGACTGAATCAAATTGAAAAGCCAGGGAAAATCATCTTTAAGAGGAGACAGACCACTCCAAACATCGTCCCAAGCTCAAACCCATCTCCCATTTTCTACCCTCCATCTAACTTGCCAGAGGAATCTAGGGTAGCTTGACTCAATAAATTTCCAAGGGGACCTACCACTTGCTCTACTATTTAGCCCTCCTATCATGGCATTCTGCACACTACCATGTATTCTGGCAATGATCTTCCCCCAAAGCATACCTTGGGTCGTAGGGAAAAGCCACAAACACTTGGCCACCAAGGCTAAGTTTCGAATTTTCCGATTCCCCACTCCCAGACCGCCATGATTAGTGGACTGTCTAATTTGGTTCCACCTTACCAGCATTTAAGCCTTATCAGTGTTCTCCACTTTCCTAAAAAAATCTTCTTATGCTCCTTTCAATGCCTTTTTAAACTGATGCAAACATTTTAAAGATGGACATGAAATAAGTTGAAAGAGCCTCTAACATAGCCTTAATTAGGAGAACCCGACTTGCCCTAGAAAGGTAACTTCTCCGCCAACCCTCTATCCTCTTCTTCATTGTCTGCACCACCGGGTTCCAGAACAAAAGCTTATTGGGGTTCCCACCAAGGGGAATACCTAGGTATTTTATCAACCAATCACTTGCAGGGATATCCAAATCACTGACAACTTGCTGCAGAGCCTAATCTGAAAGATTCATTCCCACAATTTAACTCTTTTTTAAGTTTATCTGAAGACCACAAATGAGGGGGAAAAGCTTTCTATAACCTTTGTGAGTATATTCCAATTTCTTGCATCATTCTTTAGGAAGAAGAGGGAGTTATCAGCAGCATAAAGTAAATGCATTAGATGGATTTCCTTCGCCCCCAACTTGAAGCCCTACAAACCATGCTTCACGCCTTTTGGAGAATTCCATGAAGACTATCCGCCACAAGAATGTATAGAAATGGGGATAAAGGGCCTCCTTGTCTAAGGCCTCTTCAGGCTTCAGTCTTTTCCCCAGCCTTCCATTAATGATAATGGAATAGGATGCCAAGGAGATGCACCCAAGAATCCACCTACACCATCTATCAACAAAACCTTTCTTCTTCAAGACATGGATGAGATACCTTCACCTTATAGAATCATAAGCCTTGGAGAAGTCAATCTTAACAACCAGCCCTTCTTTGTGCCGGATTCTACGATCCTCAACCACTTCATTGGCAATTAGAATTGCATCAAAAATGTGTTTGTGCTTAACAAAAGCCCATTGGGTTCTTAGCTATCATGTCTTGGATCATCTCTTTTAATCTCCTCATTAGAATTCTAGCAATCACTTTATATAGGCTAGACATGAGGCTAGCTAATTGGATGAAAATCCTCCACCTTCACCGGATGGCTCTTTTTGGGGATGAGCTGGACATAAGTTTCATTAATGCATTTGTTAATGATTTGTTTGGAATAAACTTACGTTCAAGGATTGAAATTCAATTTTTACTTGAATTTGCTCACTTGAAAATTGGAATTTATTTGGAGAATTTGAATTCAAATTAAGAATTCAGTCAAAATCTAGTAAATTAGAGTCATTTGAAGAACTTTTGCATCTATGCTTAAATATATAGATTTTTGTAGTATAAGCTAAAACTTAAATGAAAAGACACTTCTAATGCATAACAATCAATAGCTAACCTCAAAAAAAACCAATCTTGTTAAATGGGTGGATGAGTTTGAAATGGTAGTTTTCCAAGTTAATTCCTTTTCTTTGCTTTGATATTTAATTTTGTAGTGACTTGGTTCTCAACCACATATTTTGTTAGTTAGAATTGGCCATACTTAATTTGTTTTTTTATTGTTTTAATGTATTTGTAATATCTTGTTTTATAAGAATTATCCTTAATATAAAAATGGCTTAGAGAACTCTTTACTTTGTCCTTAAATTTTTATCTTATTTCAACTTTATCTATTTATTTATTTACTTACTTCTTTTCATCTCTTTTAGGTAAAAATGTTCTATAACAACACAATTTGCTAGCGATTAAAATTAATTAAAATTTATCTGACTATATTGGTTGATGAAATTAAGATTTTATAATAATAAATAATATTCAGTATTTCTTTTTTTTCTATTGATAGAATAGCTTTTTTTAACTTTTTTGTTGAATTTCATCACATCTTGTTGAATTTTATCAAATTTTGTCATCAAAGCTATTCATTGTTTGATTGAAAAATAGAAATTTTATCATAGTTTATCAACTTTCGTCAAATTTTTCAAATTTCATTGTATTTAGCCCTAAGGGGTACTTGACTTTAGTAATGCTGTTTGTCATGTAGTTTGTTTCTTCTTGGAGGAAATACTGAACAAACTACATGACAAACAGCCAATGTGTTCGGTTTTACACCACAATACATGTAAAAAAGGAGATACAACTAACAGAAAATTGGCTGAGGAATAACAATAGAATGCTTCATCAAAATTATTGCAAAACAAAAAACAAATGAAGAGGATAATGTATACCAAACACCATAACAGCAACTCATGGAAAAACAATTCTAGAGAAGATCATTTCTAAAAGAAATCACAGCTAAGAACAGCATGCTTCACCAGAGATATCACAAAGACAATATAAACAACGAGGAAACAGAATACAATATACTGATAACTGTAGCAGCAACTTAAGCAAAACATTCTTAGAAAAGATCAATCTAAAAGAGGATAAACAAACCTTAAGTAGTATGGAAAATCATCAAAGGAGATTAAAATATCAGTTGGATTTAAAATTCCTTTTTGCAAATTCTCCCTGAATGCTTGACATCTAGAAGACATTGAGTGGTTCGATGCATCATTATCTTTGCGAAGATTCTGACTATCTCGTTGCGCATCAAATGTTTTCAATGTTCTTCCACTAAATTCAAAATCTGTAGCAGGCTTTCCAGCAAGCAGTCGCAATAACGGCCTTAGTTCATATTTTGTAGCTGGAATCTTACCAACTTCCACATTAAGAGGAGCTTCAGCACCAACATTATCAAGAAGCATAGTTTCATTTGCAGCAAGGTCATCAGCAGGTAGAGCAAAAGATGCTTTCCCACTTGAAGAACAATCAACATCCTCTTGGTGTTCATCACTGCCAGTCCCTGGAATGCAAGTTTCAGACGCTTCACAACCCACAGGTAATGCGGGGCATTCTAAGCCTAGTTGGACATCCTCACCATTTTCACTGGGTGGTGGAAGAAGTGATAAATCACTTCCAAGATTTGACAGGGATGCCAAGATTGATGCTCCTGCAACAGCAGATGGATCCCCAGACCTTGACTCAAAGCATGTCCCTTCAACAGGACCATTCGGGGGTTCCCCATCATTTAATGAAGAAGATTCTAGTTCAGTGTTCAAGTGTTTTTGGGCAAGCTGCTCGAAAATCTGAGAATGTATTAAGGAATCTAATTCTACAATAAAGGAAAAAGAATCAGAAGGTAAAACAAATGTAACAAAGGAAATGCGACAGATTATTTTCAAACAGCAGGGTAGCATTACGCACCCCAAAAACAAAGGATACGTAAATGTGCTCATCAGTTGAACCAAAAGCCACTTCATCCCCTCCATTTAGTATAACAGTTGTGTTCTTCTCAAGAACCTTGCCATTTACTTGGACGATACCTCTATTCCCCAAGATTTCAAGCAAAGTAAGAGATGCACCTTCCCTCTGTCCACAAGTGGTAATTAAGCAGCATTACATATAAGAATCTAATTTTAAATGACTTGGAATTCACACAACATCATGCTATTATATCTATCCGTACTATTCCCAAATTTTACATACTATCTCCAAGCTAAAACAATGACAATTTTACACAAAACTTGTTACCTCCTCGTGCTTCAGTTTACACAGGACTTTACTGATAGATGCATCTCTCAACAATAAGTTGCATTCTGGTCCTTGACCAATGGTAAAAGGCCCACGAACGAGTAAGTAAGAACCCTGGAGAATACAATACCACAAAATGAAAAGGATTACTACCATAACTTCAACAGCAGGATAAATAATAAAATAAAATCAAGGTTATATATCATAATGCATTAAACCTTTAAATAAGCCAATCTAGCCAAGGAAACACCAGTTCTTGAATAAGCTTGATCCATAGTTACCAAGAGATCACGTCTAGAAACAGTCGCCCCAAAATGAAGGTAAGGTTTTACATTGTTTCTTCCTAAAACCCTATAATATCAAGAGCCTCGTGTTGAGTATGGCCAAGTTAATGTGAAAGTGGCCAAGGTCAACAAGGGTGAGAAGACGGGTTTTTGAGATATAACTAGAGGTGACCACAAGTCCTCACGGGTCCCTTTTTGGTGCTATTTTGAGCTGGACCCAACATAATCAGGCCCCAAAAAGTTGCACCCAAAACCGACTCGACCTTAAAAATATATAGGGCTCACCCACTCGAATAAAAATTGGGTCAGGTTGGTACCAATGGCTGGATTTAGTGTCTACATTAATGCCAAATTGCCAGCCCAAAAATTTTTATATTTATTGTTTGTTTATAAATAAAAGAGAAATATTTTTTCATAGCAAAGAGATCTCTGACATCCTTGATTTTTTCTGTTATCTTTCACTTTCACAACACACGACGCCAAAGAAAATGTAAAGTAGGGCATTTATAAGGCAGTGCGGGTGGGCGGCGGGGGGCGGGGAGGGATAAGGCAATGCCCTCCTCTACACAAACTACTTACATTACATGAAGGATATTGTGCCAATTGTACATCCATTCCCCAAAAATGTAACCCTTTCCTATTCTTGATGGGGACATCCATGTTGCAAACAAGAAGACAAATATTTCCCATAGTTGGTGACTCTCTCTTTCCTTATCTTCAAATATTTTCTTTTTCTATTCTTCCCAAACTGCATAGAAAATCGCAAAAATGGCACACTTCCAATATCCTTCATAGTGGGATTGATACTATGCAAGCCTTTACAAAATTGGTCAAAAGCTAGAGCATTCATCTGGCTATGTTTGTCCTTCCATCTTTCCTATATTATGTTGATGAATGAGCAGCTACCAAAAATATGTTGCACTTCCTCATTAGCCTCCTTGCAAAGACAACAACAATGGGGTAAGAGAACTTTATTAGGATTTTTCTATTGTGTCCCATCTGCATTATTTAGCTTCTCAAGATGAATGAGCCACCCCAATATCTTCACTTTTGTTAGTATTTTTGCTGACCAAATAAACTTTATTGCTTTTTTTCTGATTCCTTGCTCTTCTGCTTTCACTATTTGTAATGAGATGCCGAAATAATTTCAGTGAGTAGTCACCATTACTGGTTCCTATCCATATAACTATATCAGGTCTTTAAGTTAGTCTTACTTCCCCCAACACTGACAGCATCATAGTTGCTTCATGCTCCTCCTGACAGCTTACCTCTTTAAGCTTTAGAATTTAGAGCCCACCAAAACTCTATTCCTTGTATCATTCTAAAAGCCATTATATCTGCCTCATGAAGTCTTGATAGCCTATATAATCTTGGGAACACTGATTGAAAGAATTCCAATTTTACCTCCCAACTTCCATCTTAACTGTTGTCTGAACTTTGGATAGATTGCACAAATAAACCTCCACTGACCTTGATATATGGTCTTTGGATGAATGCTAATTTCATGACCCACGTCTTGCTCCCCATGAATACTTCTTATGACTACACTCCACAGCTTATCCCTCTTTTTGTGCAACTTCACAGCCATTTTCCAGCTAAAGTGACATTTTATGCCTCTAAATTCCCTACTCCAAGGCCTCCTTGGTCCACACTCCTCTTAATCTTTGACAATTTTACAAGATTATTGATTCTTTTGCGATCCTCCTTCCCCCACAAAAAGTCACTAGCCTTGCACTCTCCTCTCTCTTTTGTTTCTAACTGATGCGAAATTTTACAAAATAAAAAGAAAAATCTTGCTTTATACCTCTCCGCGTTGCACTTGATAACCCATGTTCTCTAATCCATTTTCTACATCAGATTTAATACAAGACCAACATCAAATATGGATAAACCACAAAGATCTTCATGCCCAAAATCTGAAATCAAGACATCGAAGCATAGACAACACTTCTAATTAGTAGATTCACACAAAGAGAGAATCATCTATCCATAATATTGGGACTTAGGAAGCCAATCACATAAAGTAGATGAGGAGGAAGGCATTTATAAAGTATCCTCTCTTCCTCTAAACTTTGCCCAACAATGTGGAATATTGGAAAGTTAGGAAAAGAGCAGGGAGCAGAAGCAATTTATATTTAGCAACCTACTCCCTCTTGGTCTCCCAAGTAATTTGAGATTAAGAAAGGCGACATAGATTTTAAGTTAGAGCAAATTTATGCTCTCTTGCCTCTCTTCCTAGCATCTATGCTCATATTCTCTACCCCATTTCAAATTAAATTTACAATAAATATAATACAAACATACTAGAATCTCAAGCCAAATCATGTTAAATTCATCAAAGAAGTTGTCGGATGAGGTATCCCATTACAACTTGATTACATGAGCACCAACTATGCATTTACATGAGCAATAAGAGTCAACTGTTAGGGATAAACATACATACGAATGAAGTGAGCAACTTGGCTACTAAGCTCAATGTCTCTACCAGAAAATGCTTGATGCAATACTTGGGTCTACCGCTTAGAGGTAACCCCAACAAAACTGATTTCTAGAATCTGGTAATTCAAACAATCAAAAGGAGATTGGCAGGTTGGAAAAGAAGTTATCTGTCCAAGGGGGGAAAACTTTTACTACTGAAAACCCTCCTAGAAGCCATCCCAACATACTTTCTATCAACATTTACAATGCCAAAAAAGTTAATTGTGCTCGTTGAACAACCAATGAGGGGCTTTCTTTTGAGGCAAGAAGAGAAAAGGAAAGGACAAAGTCTAGTAAAATGGGACCAAGTCTGCAAGGACATGCAGCACAGCAGTTTTGGAGTGCAAAATCTAATAATTAGAAATATGGCGTTAAGAGGAAAGTGGCTTTGGTGACGAGGACGCAGCTGGGGGTGTTATGGGCAAAGGTCATTAGAAGCATTCATGGATCAAAAGCTCAAAGAAGAGAAGCAACTTTTAACAATAAAAGTAGCTTAAGATCACCATGGATATCCATCTATAGCATCCACTCACAATTCGACCTTATACAAGTTGGAAAGTGGGGAGAGGAGACTAAATAGGTGTTCGGGAGGAAAACTGGTGTGGAACGGACAGTCTGAAGGAGATGTTCCCAAATGTGTACAAATTGTCTGACAAACATGGGGCCCCTATTTCTATATTTTGGTTTTCAGCAATCAGAGAAAAGAGCACACTGGGCGTGGAATCTACACCTGAGCAGACACATTAGGGACTATCATGCGGGGGAGATAACAGCACTATTGAACATTCTGAACAATGTACAACCATCGAAAGAGGAAGACAAGCCAGTGTGGACTAGGGACACAGACGGCAGGTTTTCTGTCAAATCTTTCATATCCAACTTGGTAGCTGGGGCCCAAAATCAGACCTTCCCTAATGCAAAATTTATTTGGACTACAACAGCCCCCATTAAAGCCAGAATCCTAGTTTGGCTCATTAGTTTAAACAAACTAAACAGTGCAGAAATTTTACAAAAGAGGCTTCCTAATCATGTATTGAATCCTTCTGTGTGTTGCTTGTGCAGGAACAATGCTGAGACAATACAAGATGTATTCGGACGGTGCACAGTTTTGCAGAATGTGTGGAAAAAGTGGCATCAGCAATGTCAGAACATTGTTTCTTCAAGAATAATCGAAAAATATTGGAAAACAATTTTGTTTGCAATATGGTACAGTGTATGGGAAAAATGGAACGCAAGGATTTTCACCAATAAAGCCAAATCAGATGGGATGATATGGGATAGGTCCAAATTTGTGTTTTCTACATGGATATCTACAACTAAACTAGGAAAGGGGTATAACATAGGGGAATATTATTCAAACTCTATAATATTTGTAATCTTCTGTCTGGATAGCTCATCTGGAAGAATTTTAAATTATTATTAATGATATAGTATCTTTTCAAAAAAAAAAATTCTACAAGCCATACAAAATGTTTCTTCAATTTTTTTACCCACTCCCCAAAACTCAATCCTTTTCCTAGCTTTGTAGCAGTCACTCATGTTGAAAAATGGGTAATTGATCTCTACCATAGTTGCTCTACTGTTGACTCTTTCTCTTTGAAAATTATTTTGTTGCATTCCTCCCATACAATATATATAAGATTGCCATCAAGGTACACTTCCAATGTGACCTGATGAGGGAACTACTTACCTCTGGTGGGACATCAAAAGAGTTGTCCTCCTTTTAGGCTATTATTTTCTCATGAATGTTGCTCCACTCCCTCCATAGTCTTGTTGTAAACTCACAGCTTCCAAAGATGTGTTGTATGTCCTCATCGGCATACCTACACAAAGAACACGATGAGGTCATAAACATGAACTAGGGAACCTCTTCTGAGTTTTATCTTCACTATTTAGTCTATTTAGACTAATCAGTCATACTAAAATTTTAACTTTTGTTGGGGACTTTGTTGAACATATGAATTTGGCAATAAGTTTCAGCTCTTGAGTATGGTTCTCTGCATCTAATAGTTCCAAAAAAAATTTCGATGAGAAATTCCCTGTGTTCCTCCTATCTACATCTTCGTATCTTCCATTTCCTTAAGTCTCACTCCTTCCAGTTATTGTAACAATTTAATGATTTCTTGTTCCCTTCCTTCCCCCAAATTTCTACTTAGGTTTAAATTTCATCATTGCTGATTCTCTCCATCTCTTTCTTCCCTTAAATGGAATGCGGCTAATCGAGCCTCATGCAATACTGATTTGTTATAAATACTTGAAAACTGCTGCTAGAAAGGTTGTGGGCCACAATAATGATTTGTTATAAATCTAATAGTTTTCTCATACCCTACTCTCCATCTCACCCATTGTAAGAACTGTGGGTAAATGAAGAAAATGAATGTCCAACGACTCTTGTAAACCACTCTAGGATCAATTACAGTCTCCATTCCCATCTTTTTCACTCCATGTATACTCTTTATTATCCTAGCCCACTAGGTATTTATGTCCCATAAAACATCCACAACCACTTGCTGGCTAGAACCTTTTTCCTTCGAAGAATATCCCTAATCCATGTACCCCTTTATCAATTTCTCCATTGGCCCACGTACCTGTCTCCAACTTACCAGCCTAGTTCATGTCCCTTCTTCTTTCTGCCAAAAGAATCCCTCCTTAATCGTTCAATTTGCCCTACCACTTTCTTTAGCATCTTGAAAATTGACATAAAGTATGTGGGAACTGCTTTGAGTAACAATAGCCTTCAACCCCTAGATAGATAGTTGTGTCTCCACCCCTCTATTCTCCTTCTAATCGTCTAGATCACTGATCCCAAAAGGCAATCTTCCTTGGGTCCCCTCCCTAACGGCAACCCTAGATACTTCATTAGCCATTATCAAATGGCCATCCCTAGTCTAATGCAATGTCTCTAATATTTGTCTTCGTTATGTTTAGTCCAGCCACCAAACTTTTTTGGAAGTTTATAGAAAGACCAGGCAATCTAATGAATATTATGAATAACTTCATCGCATTTTCCAAGCTTTCCCTATCACTATTAGTGAACATTGGATAGTCGTCTACATACAGGATGTGTTACATGTACATCTTTCCCAACCCCCTAAACCTCTAAATTTCCCTCTCATTGAAGCATTTTTAATCAGTCCATTCAGCACATCAACCATCATGATACATAGAAAAGAGGAGAGGAGATCCTCTTGTCTCAGCCCTCTGTTACTTCTAAATTTCCCTCTCGTTGGGCTTGCAACTTCTTAGATTCCATGCATCAAGAAGGGAAGCTCTATTCCATTGGATCAGATCATGTTGGAACTGATAGAAAAAATGAAAATGAAGCCACCAGGGGGCTTCATTAGAGCGGGGACGTTCTTGAGATCCACGAGGTTAATGAGCATATTGATTATAGTAAAGGAGATGAGGATAAGAGCGAAGAATCTTGAAATGGAACTGTTGTTCACAAGTACCAAGAGGAATATGATAGTGAGATAACGATAAGGCCATTCTTGAAGAAGATTCAGCCAATGCTGGAGATCAACAAATTGTAACAGAAACTTATAGAACCAAGTATGATTGGGGTCTGGCCTAGAATACCGACAAGGAGGCTGAGAAGTAACAACACTCATTTGAAACAGATAGGCCCGACTACGATTTTTATCAAGGCAAAAGTCAATCCACCAAGATTGGAGAATAATCATTAGAAAACAATAAGCTGCCTTAAGGAAATGATAATACGAAGGGAGACAAAATGGGAAAAGAAAAGGAAAGGTAGGATGGGGAACAAGACCAAAAATCATACCATGGTTTTCGGTGATGATTTTTAAATAACTATCAATCTTAGGTTGAGCAAGGATCTTCCAATAAATGAGTTCTCGAAGATCAATCGGAAGAGAAGCAAGAAAAGTCAAAAGATAAGAGGGGGAGTCAGAAGACTCATCAAAAAGATCAAGAGCAGACGAGGATGAACCAATAACTCCAACAAAATTAGAGTCAATGGGATTGGATTTCTTAGGTTGAGAAAGAAAATCAGCAAGAACATTGGATTTTCCAAGAATGTGTCGAACAATAAAAGAATATTGGAAAAACTAGTTTGCCCATGGTAAGAGTTGCGGATTAGGGAGAGTCTTTTGTTTGAAATGCAACATTTGACGAAAACTGGACATGTCCATTTCAATATGGAAGTGATGGCCAACAAGAAAGAACTGAAATTTCTCAATACCTCTTTTAACAGCAAGAATTTCCTTGAAAGTGGAATGATAATGTAGTTTGGATGTTTTGAATGATCTATTTTTATAACCACAGACCATGTTGTTGTTATCAGTAAGTTGTTCAAGCAGGACAGCTCCCCAATATGCATCACGAGCATCTGTTTGGAGAATACGGAAACCAGAACCAGGGATCTTGAGCTTGGGTAGTGTCTGCGCTCTAAGCTTGAGTTCCTGAACAGCCTTAGTGTGAGAGGAATCCCAAGAAGGAGGATTCTTCTTTAGCAATCCATAAAGCAGACTTGTAAGCTTAGATAAATCTTTTATAAAAACGCTCATACAGTTAACTAAGCCGAGAAACTGTTGAATTGTTTGCTTATCTGGAAGTGTGTCAAGAAATTCAAGAATCTTTAGAGCAATGTGGGGCTAGAGGGCAATCTGGCCATCTTGGATGTTCATACCCAGAAAATCAACTGATGAAAGAAAAAGCTGCATTTTCTTTTCTAAAAGCATTAAACCAACAGATCTGCAAAGCTCATAGAAAGTCTAAACCAGAGAGATATGAGATTCGATGTCCTTAGAAAACAGCAAGATATCACAATATAAATCAAAGAATTCTGTTGAATTGGCTGAAAAATCTTGCTCATGGCTTTCTGGAAGAGAGATGGAGCCGTCTTTAATCCGAAAGGAAGAACAGTCCATTGGTAATGGTGCCCCGGAATAACAAATGCAGTTTTTGGACAATCAGAAACATCAATTCCTAGCTGCCAAAAACCTGATTTGCAATCAAACTTGGAAAACACATGAGCTTCAGAGAGATGCTGAAAAAGAGTTTCTGGCCTGGGGAGAGGAAACTTGTCATCTTGAAGAAAAATATTGAGAGGCTGATAGTTAATGACAAGACGAAGTTTTCCACGGATTTGTTCTACTAGTTTATTAACATAAAATGCTTCACAAGCCCATGGGGATGTTGTAGGCTCGATAAGACCTTGAGATTTTAATTGTTCAATTTCAACAAGGGCCAAAGCAAGCTGAGAAGGTGGCATTCCATGATGAGTAGCCTTAGTGGGATTAATGTCTTTATCGAGCTTAAAAGGGAGTTTAATAAAAAAAACTTAGGATTAAGCCATAAAGGAGAACATTTTTGCAGAAAGTTTGTATGATTCTCAGCACAGCAATTAGTGATGATATTCTAGCGAAGCTCATCAATCCTGGGATCATCAATAACATGAATTGCTGGAACAACTGTGGAGACCCAAGGAATGAAAGCAGAAGGGGTCTATAATCCTTGAGGAGTCCAAGTGAGTCTCTTGAGTTGCTGGATGATATCATATCCAATAATGAAATCTTTAAGCAAATTAGGAGCACCAAGTATTCTATGCTTGATGGTGAGGAGAGGATGCAAATGAATCTTCACTGGTTTGCTGATCAGTGTGATAGCCAAAGAGGAAGAGCTTGCAGTATTGAAATTACGGGAGCATTTAGGGATGCATGAGAGCAGCAGTAGCACATGTATCAAAAAGAGCTGTGAGAGTAATAGGGTTATGATAAGGGGATAAAAATACCTGGACCTTGGCATAAGGCAAATGAGAAATGGCGTTGGTAGAAGGTTCAGTATTAAGAACTAGAGCCTCAGTGTCTAAAATCGCCATTAATGCCATAGGAGAAAACTCATCATCCAAAGAATAAAGAGACTCAACATCAAAAAGTTTTGTGTCTGTGAGCTATTTAATCTGGGAGATGAGTTTTGCATGCCTTTTAGTTTTGCTAGGACAATCCTTTGCAAAATGCCCAAATTTTTTGCAAATAAAGCACCTGGAATCAGCAGACTTCTTACCGAATTGTTTTCTTCGTAAGAACTTCCATTTGGATTTTTTCGGGGAAGAATGATGTCTCCAATGCTTTCTTTTCCAATGATGTTTCTTAGACTTGTGTTGTCTAGGAATAGAGAAAGTTGGATAACCTTTTAATCAAGAACAAGGTTCATAGGGGTGACACTTGCCGAAATAGGTAGGATCATCATTCATACAGGATTTTTGAAGAGTCTTGCCCATCTTAAGCTGGTGTTGAAAAAATAAGTGGTCAGAGCAAAATTCCATCCTGCCAAGCTGGATAAAAGAAAATAATTGGCCCAACATACAATCTTCGAATTTCTTGTTAGCATTCTGCATGTGAATTTTTGCTTTGGAAGATATCGGTCTTGGGAACAAATAGAAGAAGACCACTTTGAGATTATTATCATTATAACCATTGATGAGATAAAAAATACAAGACATCTTAGCATAATGTTCTCGAAAGTCCTTTTCTGAAAAAGTACAGCACTTGGTAGAGAGAAACCTTTCTCGTGCTCGTTCTTTAACATGGTCAAGGGGGCCAACAAATGTAGTATATAGATGATCCATTAATTCCAGAAAGGGTCGGTTAAGAAAATGAACCTGACGATATTCCTTGATATCAAGCCACCAATCTCGGAGACTACCAGAAAATTTTGTAACCAGCTTCTCAATAACAAGACGATCAGTGAGGCCTTTGAGTTTTTTAGAATGGCACCATGACAGCATGTCATGAAAGAAAAGTGGCTAACATCAAAAGGTAGTTTATCCAAGTTAAAGGTATGAAAACCATTAGACTTGGTGTGGCTGGGAGGATGAGGAGCAGGGGGAAGCCCTAGAGGTTGAGGAGGCCCTGAAGGTTCCATGGCTTCAGGTTAAAGAGCTAGATCAACATGAGATCTGCTTGATTCACCTATTTGTGAAGCTACCAAAACATTATCAGATTCAGAGTAGTCAAATGTAGAAGAAGAGAAAGAGGAGGGAGTCAAAGATCCTTTGTCTTCTTCTTCATTTCGGGGAGTACTATGATGAACTTCAGGTGTAGGCTTATCAATATGTGCCATTTGTTGAAGAAATTCTGCGAAGGTGTTTGGAGAAGGTGTGTCAATAGTGAGAACCACCTTTTGTTTGCCCTTGTCTTTTCGTCTATTGAAAAGACGTTCAGTAGCTGCAAGACGAGATGGAGCCTGGGGAGCATGGATTTCGAGAGGAGGCAATGGTGAAGGCCTTTGTTTTTCCTGAGAAGCAGGCTCATAATCAGCAGGAAAAAGTGAAGAAAATACAGAAGAGGGTCTGGTTTGGATGGGTACATAGTGAAGCTCATAAGAGGGGACGGCTGAAGTTTTAGCTTGAATGTCTCGCAGTTGGGCTTTGAGTGACTTCTGTTCTCTTTCTAAAGGAAGAAAAAGAGCAGATGTTTCTGCATAGCTTTCAACAAAATTGACCAGGTCCATTAATTCTTGATGGATTTGATCCAGTCGGTCATGAATAGCAATAATAAGTTGTTCTTGAGAATCTTGGCGCTGGATAAACGAATCTTGCTTTTGTGCCATCGCATCTTGTTTTTGTGTAATAGATCTGAGAAGATCATTTTGAAACAAAGCATTATTGGATTGCCAATTGAGAACTGCCTCACTATCAGATAAGGGTTTCAGCTCTAGACCAGATGGGATCACAATTTTGTTTGTTTAACTTGATATTGCATGGGGAGGCCAATAAAGGGATCTTCAGATCTGTCATTAGGAGGACCTGGGAAGAGACAGAACTGGAAATAACATTGCATTCTGGAGGAACATCTTCAAAGAGAAGGACAAAATATTGAAAACGTCCTGAAGGAGAATCAATGAGACCAACTTGAGGATCCCTTGATTCATATCGTTCTTGAAGATTTTCGTGAGAAAATCGTCTCTTTGGTTTTTCAGGAACATCATAGTGTAAATCAAAATCATAATCTAGACAGCTTGAGCACGTGCAGGAAGAATCCCACCAAATATGAGAAGAGGGTGCCTTAGAGATATCAACCACATTAATATCCGCTAACGTGGCTCACAGATGAGTCGTAGGATTTTCTAAAAAAGTGGTTTCAACAAGTCTGTCAGCGTGTCGTTGATGAACAGCAAAAGAAGTTTGCTGGACTTCAGTTGTCTGAAAACGGGCTTCATAGCTTGTGATCCATTTTTCAGGAAAAAGCTTTTGTAACCTTTCTAAAGGCAATGCTCTCGGAATAAAAGTATGGGCAACAGCTCCTTGAGAATTAATGTCGAGCATCAGGCTTTGAACATTAGAGCCCTTATAGGGAATATCAATAGCATGATTTTGGACCCTATAGGCAATCTGATAATGAACTGTGGCTGCCAAGGCTGTTTGCACCAGAGGAGTGCCAGCAAGTTGGACTTGAAGACTCAAAGCTGTAAGAGCATGAGGATCTCGCAGAGATACATTGAGGTTGAGATAGAAAGTAATAAAAATTGTACCAGAGTTGAGTGTAGTCTGGACAATTTCAATAACAGCATCTGCATATCTGACCATGCGAGAGTCAAGCAAGGCAATCCTCGATATAGATTCAGTAGCTTTTCTGCCGTGAAAGGTAACAGATATCTTTACAGCACCATAATGAAGATGGCTATATCCATCTTTTCTCCAAGAGAGTAGTAAAGGAGAAGGAAGGGTAAGGGCAAAGAAATGTTCAACCTAATCAGCAGGAACTTGATGTTCATTAAAATCAGAAATTTGAACATATTCTTTTATTGGACTCTTGAGAGTATGCTTTTTAAACAGACTAGAAATTTTTTTGGAAAATGTGACAGAAGGTATATGATATACCTGTTGAGGACGAATAGGAACAAGTTCAGGTAAGGGAACCACACCGTGAGAATCAAGAAAATACTCTACTTCAAAAAGTCCATCAATCTTGCAAGAGTCACAAGAAGTCTCTAGTGAAGGGAGGTTGGAATCAATCATGGTGAAGAAACAAGGTAAAAGTCACCAAGTTTGCCAAGAGGGCTATAAACGTTTGTCCGTCCGCTAAGAAGCAAGGGGGCAAGGGTGAGAAGCCAATCTTCTTCAGACAGAAAACATATAACTTCAGTCTTGAAAGAGAGGACTTATCGGGGACTGACTTGGTTAAGGGGTTGCTAATCGAAGACCTTTTGGTGTGTCAAGCATGATCTTCACGGTTGCATCAAAGCTCATTTCATTTTTCTCATATTCAATTCGCGGGTGATTATCAAGATTGATAATTTTTTTAATCCAAAATGCTAGAGAAAAGGGCTTTAGGAGGTGGTACTTAAAACCACACGACCTATGGTAGGTCATTGGATCATCTTTGTTTATTCTCTTCCAATCTTACCTTCAAGGTTTGCTTAATGATCTTGTTTAAGCTTGACCTAACCATTAGCATAAGGGTGAGCTAGTGTGAAAAAGAAGTGTCGAGTGCTTAGTTCTTCATAGACAAGATGGACTTGGCATTGTGAAATTGTTTGCCATTATATGAAAAAAATGGTAGATGAAACGCCAAAGCAAGACATGATTGACTAACACACGAAGCATGCTATCTTCTACTCAATAAAGGTTGCCAGCCTCTGCCCACATGGTGTAATTTATTGTCATAATTGCAAATTTGACCAATCTTCCCAATCAACTCTATAAGCACAATTTCACTCTACTTTACCTAAAGTACTTTTGTGAAGTTGAACGAGAATAATAGGTCCTCAAGAAAATCCATTGAGATCTATGTGGCAACCTCATTTTGATGGAAGGGACTTTAGATGCAAAGTCATTTGACAAAGTTAGTATTAGCCACAATACACAAAGATGCATAGCAAATAACAAAGTAAAAGGCCACAAATTTCCAATAAGAGCAAAAGGCCACAAACTTACAAGTATTGGAGATTTGCCACAATGGTAACATGCCTCAAAGATTGAGCAAGTATCACCTTGTTTTGTTATTTGCAATGCAACATATATGTACTGTGGCTAATATTAACCTTGGCAAATAACTCTGCATATAAAGCCTCTTCTATCAAAATGGTTATCATATAGATCTCAATGGATTTCCTTGAGAACCTATCATTTTCATTCAACTTCACAAAGGTACTTTAAGTAAGGCGAAGTGAAATTGTGCTTGTAGAGTTGATTGTCTATCCAAGCGTATCAAGCAGCTAGTCCTTGTACTTTTGAGCCTTCAACTTGTCACTTAGAAGCTTGTTAGTGTCAATCCATCCACAAGTGAGCTTAGTTGAGTGCTTAAGCCAAACTGATATGTCAAGAATGTCTTTATGAGACCATGCAAAGACATCCCTATGTTTTGTAATGCATCGAAAAGCCACCCAATGATTTTTGAGCTCGCAAGCTCCCACCTTCACATTCTTTGATAGGTTCTCAATAACCTACACCTCACCAATTTGCCTCCTACTTCCAACTTTGGAGCCACTTCCCTCAAGTTGATCCAAGTTGGCCAACACCCCAACTACTGCATTAATATAATACCCCAAAGATTTGTACGAAATTCGATGAACGAAATAAAACAATTCGACTTTGAGAAATTTTTGATATAAATTATGGCGCAAAAAAAATGAATAATATAAATACATGTACAAAGGTAAGTATTAAATATGTGATGCAAATATTAAATATTAGATGAGTATAAACGTATATTTAGTATGTGTATTAATATGTAAATATACATAATATTATATAATGGTTATAAATATAATATTATATAATATGCGTGTTAATATAATATTGTATAATCTATGGTTAAAATATATTATGTGTAAAAGTTATATGGGTATATATATATATATATGAAAACAAATAAAAAGAATCGAAGCCCATGCGCGAAATGAAGTCGCAATCGGCCCATGCACGTGTTCAAAAAAAAAGCAAAAAAACAAAAAAACAAAACAAAACAAAACCAAAAATAAAAGGAAAAAGATTAAACTGAAAATTAAAAAAAATAATGAAAAAATCTCCGAAAACCCTAAAATACATGGTTTTCTTTTGGAGCCACCAATACCTAATAAAAATAAAAAATTTTCGTAAGAAAAATTCTCAAAAATTACAAGTATCGCCCCAGAAGACCCTATATAAACCCCTCTCCGCCTTCCTTCTTTTTCATCCCAACAAGAACTGAATAGAGTTTTTTTTTTTTGCTCTCTCTGCCTTTTTCTTGGCACCTAGTGTCTTTCTTGAGCTCTTTTAAACAACCAACGAAGTAGTAGCAATAGAGTATTGCACAAGTCTAGTGCAAGCAAGGGGGAAAGATTTGAAAAATCTGAAAAAGGTTCAGAAAGAAGCGATCTCAAGATGAAATAATTCCCACTTTTTACTTTATTATTTTGATTCAAATAGAGCTTGCTTTGGTGTTTTGGTTTGATCTTTTATACATGTCATTTACAAAATGCATGCTTAAGGTCATAATGATACATGAGCTTTAATGTACTGTCATCATGCTTGTATGTTTATATTCTGCTGAATTATTTAAATTTCTTGTTCATACATTTAATATAAGATTCAATAAAGATCCTAACCACGTACCGACACGGGCAGATGTTCGTCGTGAGCATTCCAATCAAGGGTTGTGAGGAAATAGAGGGTTTGAAGTTGATCCTGCCTCAACTCTATAGGTCTGAGTTCAGTATCGTAGCTCTTTTCCTAGGAATTGAAAATGTTGGGGGGTATCCTTTTTGGTCTTTAATAACAACAGAAACAATAAATTGGTTGAATCATTTAATTCCTTGTAAGTGCTTGTTGTGCACGTTTTATTTTATCGAAATAATGAATTAAATATTTGGAATGATTCACTGGACTTTATAGCTCACCCCTTATTTTTAATATTTCAGGAATTTAATTATCAAGACTACATGAGAATTATATAATATGTAGGAAATGTTATTTAATCTCATTGTAGGGCATGTGGGACCAAATTTATTTATTTATTTCCTTGTAACGAAGGTTGAAGTATTACTCTTGGATTTTTTTCATTAAATAATAAAGGATTAATTTTATTCCATGGCGTCATAAATTTTTATGAATTATTTGTACATAGATTAATGTGCACAGAATGGATGTGGGATTTAAAAAGAAAAAAGGACAACGTAACACGGGCCCACCTCCCAAGCGATCCAAAAATATCGAAGAAAGATACCGTCAGATGATGTGGGTCCAAGCATAGGAGGCAGAGTGTTACATTCAAGCTATCCTTTGTGACTATGGTTCTCTACTTAACTTGTTCTCTTCTTCTATATGGTATGGGAGGCCAAGAATAGGTGTATTTTTATGAATGTGGATGTAAATCGGATTATGAATAAATCCATTTATCTTTTTGTAGTTCGAGTTTCATCCTCCAAGTTAGGTTTAGGGTACTCTTTTGGAGATAGGATGCTCAAGTGGGCTTCCATTTTGTACTCTCTTTTGTAAGCACCTTTGGCATCTTGGATTGCTCGTCCACCATTATTAATATATAATATCTATCGCTTCTTTTCAAAAAATAAAAATAAAAAATAAAAAAACTTGCTCTCTTCTTTTATGTTATGGCACAACAATTCAATTGGTAGGTTGACACTACAACTATAAGGCTATTGAGAAGTGGTTGACTAATGGTGACATGGTAGATTGTGAGGCATTTCGACTTTCACAAAGTTGGTCATGAAGGTGACCTTATGCTATTAATCTTTATGTTCTACAATCACTAGTAGAGCAATCCTCCCCTTCAGCATGACTCTATCAATAAATTTGATGAATGACACATCAACGGGGCGGAGTTGTTCCTTCATCAGCCCCAATTTCTTGAAAGCTAACCAATATAGATCGATCAAGCTCCCATCGTTGACCAACATCTGATGGTATAGTCAGTCGAGGTCATGGTTGTTACCAAGGCATCTACATGGGAGGACACCTCACACCACTTCCTTCCTAGAGGAAATTACAAAGTAGCTTTCTTCTACATCTCGGCCCCAAAAATCAAGCTTCATAACCTTTGGCTTAGCTTTTTTAACATAAACCTTTCTAGCTTGATTTGACGAACTCCTTCAAGTGCCCCTAGCGGATTAGTGTCTCAATCTCTTCCTTTAAGTCATGACACTATTGGCGTTTTAACCATGATCCTATTGATACCAATAGTACATATTTTCTCTTTTTTGCTAGCATCTACAACTTCTTCAGCCAATGCACTAAGTCTTGTTGAACACATGTTCTCTAGAGGTGTTCAAGGGTGTGCAAGTAGTAAGGATAATCAAAAGTATCTTATTGCTCCTTTTGTCCCCCAACCAAATTTGACTTCTTGTCTTTGCGATAGTCTTCCATTGACTCCTTATGCATATTTCTTTTCCTTTTCTTGCTTTACCCAAAACTCTCGAGCCTCTTGTTTGATCACTAGGCTTCATTCCATTATTTAGCATTGATATAGTTTGTTTCTTGTCATATTCCTGCTAAGCACAAGCTTTCTTCTCACTAGTAGTAGAACATACTAACCAACATGCTAGCTTCACAAGCGAGGAGGGTTGCATGCTTGTCAAGATTGCCCACCTGAATCACCTTAATGTCAAAAAAATCTAGACCATCCTTGAGGCTTTCTCTCAGCCACTATCTCATGATGAGAAGGTTGTTCATCAATATCCTCCGTTCTTTTCATCTTGAAGAATGGCCCACAAACTCATAACAAAAGATGGTCAAAAGGGTTGATTGAACCTTGTCAAGCCTTTCAGAATTCCACTTTGAGTTGTGCCTTTGAGGATTTCACTTTACACATCATTGGGCCATTGCATCCTTTTTTAAGGCCATCCAACACATTTATTTCTCAATAAGGTCTTGGGGATCTCCTTCATGCCTATGTTCACAATCTTGACATTCTTCCCCAAATAAACTTGGACAATTTCATCCATGGATGACGAGAAAAGCTCTTTTTTCTCCTAACGGTCGGTAGGATCTCCTCTACGATCAAGTTGAGTTGTTCCGCCTAGACCTGGCAAACACTCTACATATAAACCTTCCTAGATTACCTAGGAGGAATACTTCTAAACATGTTGGTCTTCTTCGTACGCACAAACATGCGATGGAAAGATGTAGAGCTTAGACTCCTCCTAGAATCAAGATACTAGCGCAAGTCCAAGTCAAATATGGACTTGCAAAACGAGCCCAGTTTGCCCTAACCTCGAGTCAATCCCTTCTTTAGACTAGTGTTTGGGAATTTGCTTTCTTCTTCCTTC
Organism: Tinospora cordifolia; assembly: GCA_030144865.1. Taxonomy (NCBI): domain Eukaryota; kingdom Viridiplantae; phylum Streptophyta; class Magnoliopsida; order Ranunculales; family Menispermaceae; genus Tinospora; species Tinospora cordifolia. The sequence goes on along the minus strand of JAJIYU010000257.1, from coordinate 4,914 downwards.
TTGTGCAAGGAATTGTGGAATGGTTATAACAAAAGCATCTTCTTTAGCACACATTACTATTACAAAACTACTTGAAACCACGTCTCAAGATTCTTCTCAATGGCACTAATGGATAGCTCTTCTACTTCTAGCTTAAGTTAACTACTTCTTTGATGGTAGGGAAAATAGTACGCACCACATTAGTCGGTTGTTCTACTTCCAGGTTGATAAGTGTTGAGATGATCTCAAAATAAGATGTTGTCCACGCAAACAACACCAACTACTACTGCAAGATTTGACCAACACCCAAGAATAAGTAAAGAAAATGTGTTGAGTTAGAACACACCTAGGTGGTGACTCACCTAGATGGTGCCTCAAACGGAAGAGAGAAGGAAAAAAAAAATAGGTTATAGTACGGAACGTTATTGTACTGCCTGCAAAAGACCTCACAAAGTTAGATTTATGTTGAATCAAGTGGTAGAATCATTTAATGACATAGTGAATTGCCTACCTTGTCAATGAGGGTGTATTGTTAATAAAGTAGGAGAGCATGTGTTTTGCTATGACAAACATGTAGCATTCTTGGTCAACATATGACTTACCATGAGATACATGTGGCAATAAGTAACATTCCACATGATATGCGACAATTTTTGTGGTATCCTCCTTGCGTGGTGATTAACTTATTGCTCTCTTCCATCAGTTTGACATACCTAGCTCATGAAACTTCACATTTCCTCTTGTGAGTCATCTCCCTAGTAAGCTTGTATATTGTTGGTTGTACTAATTAAGATTTGTCTTTGGTCCCCTTCCTTAACATGTCTTATTTTACCGGAGTCATCTTTTGTTTCTACTTGATAAGGACAACTAGAATGACTCAATAATTTTTATCTTCAACAAATTAACTCCAAAAAAAAATCAATGGAATTAAAATAAATTGCTAAAAAGTTAATAAAATGAAAATAAAACATAAGGATGACATGGTTTGACGTCTAAGGTTGATCCCATGTCTAAATAAGAGAGAATATTTAAATTATTATTACCAAAGAAGGAGTACTCTCTCACTAAATGTGATATGCAGCTCCTATTCAGGCTTTTTCTTTTGGAAACAGAAACTAAGATTATATTAATAATAAAAGAGTATTACAAGCGAAAGGAGCATAGTTTGCTCGATGAGGTATCCATAATATAAAATAGAAAGAACATATTCAGGCTTATTTACAACTTCGTCTTGTCTGAATTCAATCATGACATATATACCACCACTATAAGAATATGTTAATATGCTCAAAAATCATTGTCTTTTCCAATTACATAAGGTTGGCTACAAGGACATGGTTCCTCCATTTCATTCTTTCAAGGACTAAGGTGGCACTTAAAATACAAGGCTCATATTTGTCCTAATTGCCCTATCTAGCTACTTTAGATCTTATTTGCTTGTATTATTATGAGAGATTGTTAGTATGTTGATCTTTTTGATTAGTAAATGCAATGGTTCTTGTTGAGCTAAGCCAACTACCTTTGATGATATTCTCTCTCTCTTTTTTTTTTCTTTTTTTTTTTTTACTTAGACAATTCCTAACATTTTTCCATATATTAATCTTTAAGATTATTTCCCAATATGTTACCATGTATCCATCTTCATTTTCGAGTTTTCGTTACACTTAGTTCATCAATATGTTGTTTTTCACTGCTCAATATTATGTCATTATTGATCTAAATTAGTACTTGGTTGGTTGTTAACTATCTATGCTTGGTTGGTTGCTAACTATCTAACACAATCCTTCTTAGATTGGTACCAGCTATGCATAAATGAATTCGGGTGTAGGACATGGAACAAGCACTTAAGATTGCGTTCAAATTTTTTCTTCATATAGAATCTTCTTAGTTCTTACGATTCCTACTCGTAGATGTAGACCAAAGGGGCAACCCCATAACTTATTGCATTCTTATGACCTTTGCTTTTTTGGACCATGTACAGTTAAGTAAATTCCAAAACCATTTGTTAAAATTGTTAGTATTGAAAATGAAGCCCAAGAATGATGAGTTTTTATAGACGGGATTTTTCTTCAATAGGAACAACTTAAGTACAAAGCCAAATAAACCTTGTCTTTAGGCACTATGATGATGATTCAACTTGCCAAGGTCAGGCATTGCCTAGATTCAGCATCAAGCTCTAAAATTAAAAGAATCTATAAATAAATATAGAGTTCCCTGATGTTTGATTACTGTTAACTACTTCGCATCTTTGAAAGTAAACAACCCACTGAATAAGTATTTTAAACTTTAAGAAGGCAACCTCAAACATAAGAATCCCAAGTTTACCAAGTTGAAATGCGATTCTTAATTCTTGTCATGCTATAAGAATTAGTACTCTATTAAATGAATAAGGGTTGTTACAGTACTCTAAATAGGTATTGTGTGAAACAAAATATTTCATATCATGGAGTAGATAATATTGAATTCAACACCATAGAGGAAAGAAGAGATAAAGCTTAGCTTGGCATGTAATAAGAACCATCAGGCCATGTGTGTGAGCGTGTGTCGACAATTTTAGAGCTGTGATTACAAGAAAAGTTTATAAATTACTGAAACCAACCTCAGACGATCTAGAGAGGAGTTTCCCCCAAGCGCCATCGGACAAAGACCTTGCTGTACATTCATGGGCCTGATCCAATGATTCACTGGCTGCCATCCGAGATCTAATGGCTTCTGCTACAGAGCCCTCTGCAATTCAACAAGTAACATGAAACAAGTTCAGCCCAAAACTGAAAAAAAAAAAACAAATGAAGTCCACCAATGAAGCAACAACAATATAAAAAAGAGAGCTACTATAGACCTGCCAGTGGATGTGCTAAAGCCTCTCCATCTCCAGCAGCACCCGGAGATTTTTCCATCATCATCACGCAACAGTCCCCAGATTCCTTCGAAGAAACAAGAACTGGTGGATCAGAAGCAAGAACCTCTTCGCCTAGTCGAGATTGACAACCCTGTTCTACTGATAAGCTCCCAGTTTCCACCGGCAGAGAAGGAGAAACCTCGTCCTTCGACGGCGATGCTTCCGCTGCCTAAATTCCCAACCAAAACTACTCAACAACAACAAACACAAACAGCCAAAAAAAAAATCCAATCCAAAAAGATCACCTAATTTCAAGAACCCTAACCAAGAACTCAGATCAACAACAGTACCTTCAAACGTTTCCCGCTCAGCTGCGGCGGCGACGACGACGACGACATCTCCGCGTGCGGAAGAGACCGCTTCGATGAACCGCATGTTCGCCTTGTCTCCACCATGGCTGATGACGCTTAGGCTTCTCTTGTTATGCGATCAGATTCACGTTGCAGTGAGAATCTAAGGAGAAAATCGAATCGGAATCGAAAAGAAGAAGAAGAAATTATCAAATTTCTGCTTTCTGATCTTACAAATGCGTTCTTATTACTTCTGTTCCAAAAACCAAGCCAAACGAGAGAGAAAAATAGAAGAGATTGGTCTGACAGAAACCAGCTGAACAACGAGTTGGGATGCTATATAAGCGAAGAATAAGTTAGTGTTCTCCTTTTGACGAGCACAGTGACAACGTCGTCCTTAGTTCTCATCCGTTCAATTTCATCGAGACTCGGGAGTATCAAGGATGAAGAATTGTTGTAGATTCGACGCTATGATCGAGGAAAGGTTGAATTAGGTTTGACCTGTAAATGACTGGCTTTATTGATTAGCAACATAATCAGAGTTGTGTCATGCCATGAGGCTTGTGGTCAGAAAAACACGTAGGAAGCGTCAACGTTGTTAACACGTGATAATACAAGGGTTTATTATTTCTATTAATTAAGAAAATAAAAACACATTTATGATATAAATATAATTAAATAATATGAGTACTTATATGATAAATTTGATAATACAATGATGATGTAATACTAATATAATATGATATTTCAACCAGAAAAAAAATTTTAGAGCTGTGATCTTTGTAATAATAAATAAATTAATAAGAATCATTGATATTTTTAATAATAAAAAAATTATTTAGAACTGTTAATCTTTTTTAATAAATCACTCTTTGTCGTCAAAAATTTTGAAGACTAAAAATTAAACTTTTAAAAATAAGGTTCTCACTATCCATTTATGTGCGATAAAATTATCTGAAAATTCTATTCAGTAAATAAAGTTCTTTCTTTTCTCTTTTTATATTATTGTCTCTTCTAATTTTTTTTAATAACAATTTCAATATTCAATTTTTTTTAATAACCTAAGTTTGATATTCTGAGACAATAAAATGAAAATATATATTTTTTGATGTATAAAATAAATGTAATATTTTTTATTTTTTATTATTATCTTTACAAAATTCATTTAATGTTTAATGTCTATTTTGAAGCCCATGTAAAACTCTAATAATTTAAAATAATTAGTATCTTATAAATATTTTATATTGAATGTCTTTGTAACCATTATCATTTAGTATTTTGTAACCCCTTTTGTATTTAAAATTTTGTAACCCCTAAATTTCATTTATGTCCAAGTTTAAATATTGTAATTGTGATTTGTGTAACCCCCCATTCCTAAAATCTATATAAAGGGGGTGCTTGCATTGTAAATGGTGTATCAAGGTTGAAGTTCTACCTATTCTTAAGAGAATGAAAAGCTCTCTCCCCTATTTCTTTCTTATCTCTTATGTTCTTGAGTTCTTCTTCTTCTTTTCTTGATCTTCTAGTAGTTTTTCTTTTATTTTATAACATGTTATCAGCACAATCACGCTCTTTCTGAAAATATCTTGAAGATCAAAGAAACAAGAACTTAGAAGATGAAAGTTTGAAGGTATAATTTTAATTTGTGAGATTAATTTTTATGTTATTATTTGAATGATGCATATCTTTTGTATATATGTATGATTTAATATAAATTATATATAACGTCACTGACTAAGAAAGTAT
>JAJIYU010000256.1:0-63041 GCA_030144865.1 Tinospora cordifolia | reverse complement strand
ATTTGATATATTTTTTATTCCTTCATTAGCTTTTATAATATTTAAGTCATAATAGGAAGAATATTCATAACAAACACAAATTAATAAATATAATTATAATATGCGTACGTAGATATAATTATTAATATCAATCAAAGTATTATAAAATATGAACGTATAATAATAAGATAAATGAATATAATATATGTTCTACATATTATTGAACATTCTAAAATTTATATTTGGAAGCATTTGTGTCAAGCATACATTTTATATCCTTTAAGAATTTTTCGTATATATCTCATGCATGGAACCCTTTTTTTTTTTAATATTGCATAAAATATTTATTTACATCCAACACATCATACAATATTAAGTGTTGGGATAAAAATATTTCTAATGTGTTGAATTATTTATTTTATTGTCGACATTGTTATACAATATATAGTGTAGGATCCCTATTTCTTAAATATCAATCAACACTTTAAAATATCATAAATATCATTAGTAATATTCATTTCTTTTCAATGTTATATCTATATATTGTATTAATGATGTTTTATCACATATGAGGCATATATATGTCCTTTGATTAGACATTTATGCTAAATCTATTTTCTTTAAGAATGTCTAATTCTTAATTTATCTCTTCAAAAGAATTTTTTTGTATTGGGATACTCACATCCTTATTTTATTCCATTCTATAGAATAATTTAATTCTCAATCCATGGGAAATTTTATTTGAACTATGACAACTTCGTCATTTTATTTTAAGATAATATAATTTTTGAAAATTTTTGAAATTTGGAGATATTTTAGATAAATAAAATTTGTGAAAAAAATACCTTAAATGTTAAGGAAATATTATTTCAGGGAGAAAATAAATTTTTGTGTAATTATTTAATTCTTAGAAAGAAATCATGAAATTTTAGAAACTTATTTGATTTATTGAAAGAAAAATATTTATTTTTGGTTAAATATGTGTTTTTTGAAAAAAAAATGCATTTAATATTTAAAGTTGGGTATATATTTGTGAATTTTGAAAAATGTAAGGGCATTAATCTAGTGCTCTTGAAGTAGCATAAGTAACCAACATCTGGATACCCAAAAAATTTTTTAAGGCAGTTAGAGTAGTAGATTTGATGTTTGGATTGCCACCTAAATGCATACGTGTCTCTTTCTGGCCAAGTGTTAGCATGAGCTGCTAATGCATGTTGCCACTTATCTACTTATGTCTTCCATGTGTCTAACAGAGTACCACGTGTCGAGCAAAACTCATGCAAAGTGGACTACCAATACCAGTTGCACTGCAACAATAATTGTGCATGTGCGAGGTGGCATTTTTGGATGTCCATGTAGACAACCACTTGTCATTTGGTGGCCAATCAAGAGCATAAGGTGATAGTACACATTGCCACCTTTCAACAAGTGTCTACCACGTATCATAATATGAGTCATGTGTTACCCAAAAAAATGCCAAATTTGTCTATAAGTAATGGTCTTAACACTTGATTTTGAACCAACTTTAGGTTATTCGTGGAGAGGCGGTGCAAGCTTGGCGGGGATTAAAAATAAGAAGTGAAGAGAAGAAAAAGCTACTGGAAGCTCAAGGAATGAATCTCTAACCAAAGATAGAGAACATCATATAGTAGGCTCATTGCTTGGGAAATAAGGTATAAAATATGAATTGTTTCACCAATAATTTTGGGGTTCAATTTTAATGATGTTGTGACAATTTTTTATGAGGATTTTTTCATTGATACCTCATCATTAACATATGAACTTATGATTTATAGGAAGAATGAGTTAGAATCACAAGATAAGGAAAAAGTAACAAAAGTACACCCCCAAAATATGACCATACCATGATTTTGTTAAAGAAGAAAAGTGAGGTTTTATGTCAAAATTTATAATTCTTCACACGTCTAACACTAGATATCAAATAAATGTTCTCAAAACACCCAAATATGGAGGAATATGATTGTTTTGACCCACATAAAAATTATGGAATTAATGCTGTTTTCTTTTTTATAATATAATATTGCTAAAAATTGACCATGCATTCCACGAGAAATAAATTTTTGTTTGAAATTAGAAGTTAAATATGAATTAAAAAATATTTAAAAGAATGTGGTGGGGCTACACCGGGCAATTTTTTGGAAGTGATTCTCCCGTACACTTTCCTAGTTTGGATCTCAGTGCAGTTGGTTTTACAAAATGCGTTGTTGTCCTATTGCTTGGAATAATGGGACCAACTAGTCATTAGACTCTCATGGACCCACCACACAAAAATAATAAAGAAAAATGACATTGTTTGGGAGTGTTTTTGTCCCTAGGTTTTGCGTCGTTACTACAAAGAGAAAATGACAGATGCATTGGGCCTGCAACCTGTATTGATCACACCAAAGAATTTCCCCCTTTGCCAATGTCTAAATTCTAATGACCGGCGGCAAGGCATTTTCGAAGCGGTGCATGGCGGGAGCCCAAAGTAAAGTTTCCATGCGGGACACAAATTTACTACTCTGTCGGACGATAATAAGGTAGCAAGAAAAAATGGTAAGGCAGGTAGCTTTGCGTCTGGCATTTTGATATGGTTTACAAATTTAGGCCTTAAAAGCAACTGGAAAATCAAACAGAACCGAGTGATTGCAAAATCACCTCAACTCTAAATACTTTAATGTGGTTATGCATATCAAATAATAATAATAATAATAATTAAGTGGGATGTATTTTGTTTTTGTGAGAAAGGTGAGTGCCCTTCTCTAAGAATGTTCATTTTCCTTTTGTTTCAAGTTGAGCTAATGGCCTATGATTACTATGCCCGTTGAAATCAAACAACCACTATAAGAAAATACGTCCAAAGAATTTGGTTGTAAGTTAATAATTTATGATGGGCTCTAATAGTCCATTATGATTGCTCATATTAATTACCATGGCCTAATTGAGAATTGGTTTTAATTTTATTCTTAGTATTTATTGTAAACTTAACTGGAACTAATTAAAAATGGCAAGAAAATTTAAAGAGATAAAAGAAGAATTACTTAAGAATACTAGAGAGAAGACAAAGCACATAGAGAAATTCTTCTCTTTGTTAATGATTTTTTTTAAGATACAATATCCTTTTATATAAATTTCTTTATAAGGGATTATGTCAATTATTAAATAATATAATTTGAATTATTTAAATAATCTCATTAATTTAGATAATATGTGATTTAAGAGTTACAAGAAACTAATTGTTAAGGAGTCACAAGAATATTCAATATATTTATTTATAATATTTTCCCTTTGAATATTTTTTTATTTGAGAATATACTTCATCAAAGTCTTACTAAATAAAACCCAAATGAAAAAGAATTTAGAAGGAAAAATATTATATATTCTCATGAAATATTATGATATTGTTAAAACTACTTTGTTAAAAACTTTGTGAGAGAAAACCAGTGGGACAAAACCTTATATAAGGAAAAAAAGTGCAATGTACTTATTAATAACTCCCCTTTATTCTTCTCTTGAGGATTTGTGTAGACAATCCTATCTTGTCTTACTTAAAACATCTTTAAGTTATCACATCTTAATACTATGTATAAGTTTTTCAAGTGTTGTACTTGGCAAAACGTTTTTTAACAAGTCTGCAAGATTTTTATTCAAGCCTATATGTTGAATATCAGTTTTACTATTCGTTTAAAGTTCATGACAAAAAGAAGAATTTTAGTAAAATATATTTGTTCTTTTACCCTTAATATCTCATTTTTTTACTTGGCAATACATGTTATATTATCTTCATATGATGTTATAGTATAATCTCTAATAGAAGATAATTCCACAAAGCTTTGAATATTTTTGGATCATAAATTTCAACCATACAAATTCATAACTCGCTTCATAATTACCCGAATCTCAAAGTGATTTGAAAAAATTACAACATTGTTTACTTCATAAGTCATCATTATATCGCAATATCAACATAAGTGAAAATATATCATATTTGTGGCCTTACTTTGTAAAAATTTGAGGGCTATATATTGCAAGGAACTCAATAGAGAAAGTAACATTCATTCTTATACAATCCCTAAAATATAAGTGCATAAATAGTACTAAGATAGGGTACTTCTGAACCAATAGCCTCTCTATCATTTTTATAAGAACGAAAATAGTTTTTTCCAGCTTTAAGTGACCTAATTACCATTGAAAAACTTAATAGATGTGTTTTTCTTCATATAAAACAATTCTAAAACTTTAGTAGTATAATTTGATTAATGGACAAAAAGTCTGCAAGGAAAACTTTCGATTTAAAAGCCAAGACAAAATTTTATTTTTCTAAGATCTTTCATATCAAATTTCATTTTTAAGTAATTTGATATTTTGCTATTTCTTCATTAGTTTCCATAATATTCAAGTCACAATAGTAAGAATATTCATAACAAACAAAAATTAATAAATATAATTATAATATGCATATGTAGATATGATTATTAATATCAATTAAAAGTCTTATAAAATATGAACGTATAATAATCAGATAATTTAATGTAATATATATGCTACATATTATTGAATATTTTAACATTTATATTTGAAAATATTTGCTTCAAACATGCATTTTATATACTTTAAGAATTTTTCTTATATATCTCATGCCTGGATCCATTTTTTAATATTGTGTAAAATATTTATTTGTATCCAACACATCACACGTTATTAAGTGTTGGGATAAAAATATTTCTAATGCGTTAAATTATTTATTTAATTGTCGGCGTTATTCTACAATATATAGTGTGAGATCCCTATTTTTTAAAATATCAATCAATAGTTTCAAATATTATAAAATCATTAGTAATATTCATTTCCTTTCAATCTTATATATATATTGTATTAATGATGTTTTATCACATATGAGGTACATATATGTCCTTTTATTAGACATTTATGCTAAATCTATTCTCTTTAAGAATGTCTAATTTTCAATTTATCCCTTCAAAAGATTTTTTTTTTTTTGGTATTGGGATACTCGCATCCTCATTTTATTCCTCTCTATAGTATAATTTAATTCTTAATCCAGGGGAAATATAATTTGAACTATAATGATCTCATCATTTTATTTTAAGACAATACAATTTTTGAGCAATTTCAAAATTTGGAGATATTTTGGAGAAATAATTTTTTTAAAAAAGAATACCTTAAATATTAAGAAAATATTATTTTAGAGAGGAAATATGAATTTTTGGATAGTTATTTAAATCTTAGAAAGGAATCATGAATTTTTGGAAATTTATTTGATTTCTTGAAAGAAAAATACTTATTTTTGGTTAAATATGTCTTTTTTGGAAAAAAAAATGCATTTAATATTCAAAGTTGGGTATATTTGTGAATTTTGAGGAATATAAGGGCATTGATTTGGTGCTCTTAAAGTAGCATAAGTAACCAACATCCTGATGCCCAAAAAATTTCTAAGGTGGTTAGAGTAGTAGATTTGATGTTTGGACTGCAACCTAAATGCATACGTGTCTCTTTCTAGCTAGGTGTTAGCATGAGCTGTCAGTGCATATTGCCACTTATCTACTCATGTCTTCCATGTGTCTGACAGAGTGCCACGTGTCGAGCAAAACTCATGCAAAGTGGTTGTCAACACTGGTTGCACAACAACAACAGTTGTGCATGTGCAAGGTGGCAAATTTGGACGTCCATATAGACAACCACTTGTAATTTTGTGGCCAATAGAGAGCATGAGGTGACAATATACATTGCCACCTTTCACTACGTGTCCACCGCGTATCATAATATGAGCCATGTGTTACCCAAAACATGCCAAAGTTGTCTATAAGTAATAGTCTTAACACTTGATTTTAAATCAACTTTGGGTTGTTTGTGGAGAGGCATAGTGAGTGGGTGTGGTGTGAGCTTGGTGGGGATTGAAAATAGGAAGTGAAGAGAAGAGAAAGCCACTAGAAGCTCAAGGAATGAACCTCTGATGAAAGAGAAAGAACATTGCAAAGTAGGCTCATTACTTGGGTGATAAAGTATAAAATATGAATTGTTTCACTAATGATTTTTGGGTTTGATTTTAATGATGTTGTGATAGTTTTCTATGAGGATTTTTTATTGATAACTTGTTACTAACATATGAACTTATGATTTATAGGAAGAATGGGTCAGAATCACAAGGAAAAAGTAACAAAAGCACACCCCAAAATATAACCATACCATGATTTTACACTTTTAGGCTAAGGAAGGAAAGTGATAGTTTACTTCAAAATCCATGATTTCTCATACTTCTAATCCTAGATATCAAATAAATATTCTCAAAACACCCAAATATTGAGGAATATGATTGTTTTGAACAAGAATCTCTGTGAGTAATTTTTGACATTTTCTTTATATGTTCTGCATTAAAATTATATTGAATTGCACTATGTTATATATAATTGCATGAAATGCTTATTTGAAAATTGTTTTATCGGGAATTAGGAAATTGCATGTGTGAAAATTCTTCGAGTTTGTGAGGCTCTGCCTAGACTCATGAGTAGATATTGAGCTCCAGATTTTCATGGCTATACTAGGTTTACTGGCTTGTGACCTAGACTTTTAGGATGTCTTGGATCTATTGAGTAGGATTATTGAACTCTGGATTTTCGAGACTGCACTAAGTTTGATGGCTTGTGTTCTAGATTTTCAGGATGTCTTGGATCCATTAAGCTAGTTGGTTGGGGTTATGACATGAATATTATTATGAAATTTTATAATGCATGAGATATTTACATGATATTTTATTTAATCTTGACAGTGTACTATTGGAACTGCAGAACTGGTAATTGACATTCTAGAATTTGCATGCATATATATTTTGGACATATATTCTTAATGCAGGCTATCACTCATTGAGCAAAGTTGTACTCTGCTCACTACTTACTTTATTTTTTAGGAACATCAAGTCTCGACAAGGGTAAAGGTATTGTCCACGATTAGTTCACTTAACTCTATTATAATATTTCTTTTTGTTGTACTTCCACTATATACTGTCGGTCCTTTTGTACACTTATATACTTGTTAGTAACTCTGATATAACCCACTTACTACTGTACTTTCGATAACATTTGTATTGCTTTAGTTGTTGAATAAATTAATCATCTTTCTTGAATTTGGTTTTGAATGGGAAGGGCTTAACTATAATTCAAAAAGTCGAGGGTGTGAAAATGACTTCTTGGACTATGGTGCCAATTGCGTCACCCTTGAGATTGGCAAGGGTCCTGACAAAAGTTGTATCAGAGCCCAGTTTCTATATAGAGCCTAAGTTGTACAGGAGCTAGTGAGCTCAAAGGCCAAACATTTGATCACAGAACTGAAGTTCTAGCCAAACAGAAAGATGTTCAGGATTAGGGGAATATATTATGAAACTCTAAGTAGTGGTCTGCCTATGATCTTAATAATTGGTTGAAAGAAAGCCATTCCCTCACCTAGAGCCAAAAGCTATAATGATGCTACCTAGAGGAGGACGAACTAGGAGGGAGGAAAGAGAGCCATTCCCTCACCTAGAGCCAAAAGCTATAATGATGCATAGGTTAGAACAAATGCTTAAAGCCTAGAGTGATTTCCTCCAAACACAAAATGAAGTCCCTTAGGCTCAAAATGTAGCCTTAAATGAGCGAATGGACCAAATGGAGGAAGAGATAAGACGACAACCAGTTCTTATCCTACTTGCTAAACTACTAGTTCCAGTCCCCGTGGAACCAGTCCTAAAAGAAATACTTGAACCTTCAGACAAAGCCTCCCGCACACTCTTCTAAGTTATGGAAGAACTTTGTCAGATTGAAACCTAAGGAGTTTCACGGAGGAATAAGTTTGCAAACTGCATAAAATTGGTTGATGAATGTGGGGAAGAATGCTACGACTATTCAATTGGGAGAGAAATGCAGTGAGGTTCTCAGCACACATGTTAAAAGGAGATGTAGCTAGATGGTGGAAACACATTGCCACTATTGAAGGTTGTATCACTACCTACACATGATTTCGTTAAATATTCCTCGAAACTTATGTTCCAGCATCTAAAAGGAAGTTAATGAAGTCGAAGTTTTTAAGACTCCAACAAGATAATATGTCTATATGAGAATATGTTTTCAAATTCATTCAATTAAAAGTGTACGTCCCCAACCTAGTCATAGATAAGAAAGAAGAGGCTAGTTTCTTTTTTGATGGATTGCACCTAGCAATATGCCAAATATTATCAATTACTAGCATCAAAAGTTTTAAATCAGTGTACCAAAAGGTTCTACAATATGACTTAGTAGAACAAAGAGATTGACCCATTATTCAAGTGACTTCAGACAAGATCGTCCCAACTATCATTCAATCCAATCAGAACTGACAATGTCATTGGCAAGTAACTTTGGACATTTTGGAAGGATCTCATTTCATTCCCTTTCACCAATATGATTTATTAAGATTTTGGTACATTTTATCTCTTTCTAGGTGTAGGGAATATTTTGCATGATGGACTTCTTCAAGAATGGGTTGCCTCAACTATTCATCCTCCTTAAGTATATAGACTTATACTTTAAGTCTTCCAAGGTTGTCAACTTCAACCTTAAAATTAGGATGCTTGTCTATTTGTATATTGACCTTAATCTCTGTTATCCGTTTCTTTAGTACTTGAGCTTCATGTATCTATCATGGTAGTTTTAACATCACATTGATGCTTGATAGGAAGACTTGTTGTTCCTCAACCCAAGCATTGTTATCATTCTTTAGATAGGTCTTTTGAGTCAAAGTATTGACCACCATGGTAACCTTGACAGGTTAGTAGAGTAACTTGAAATCATAATAATTGAGGAACTTTATCCACTATCTCTATCGTAAGTTCAAGTCATTTAGTATAAAGGTATACTAAAGGCTTTTGTGCTTTGAACGTAATTGAAACTTATCCATGTATACATAGTGCCACCATATATTACTGTGGCACCTAACTTGAGGTCATGGCTAAGGTAATTCTTCTTGTGGAGCTTTAACTACCTAGACTCATAAGCTACTACTTTTCCTTTCTTGCATAAATGTTGTTGATAAGTATCACATGAGCGGGTTGTATATACTCCTATGTGTACAACTTCCAACATCGATTGGGCTTGCTCTTCAATTAAGCACTTTAGATAGGGCATTGAAAAACTTTTTCAATAGCTCATCACTGATCAAGGTATGCCTTTTAACTCTCCCTTGAATCTTCCTTGCTTCAACACGATCAGTGGGAACCACCCGATTTCTATGGGGTCAATCCATGGTGACTTTCTTGGACTTTAGTTACATTGATGCTTCTAGTTGTAAGATATTTGATCGATTGGTAAATGTAGCATCTACTCCTTCTTTTACATCAAACCAAGCTTAGATTGGTTATCAACCAACATCTGCTCTACCCTTGGAAATTGAGGGACTTGATAGGACTTGAAAATTTTCAACAACTCCTGTTCTTGTGAGTATAATCAAATCTAGTTGTCCTCAGCTTGATATCTTGCTGTCACTTGTCTTGCCACTTGCTGTGAATCATGTGAAATATAAAGTTCCTTGTCCCTCAAACTTAGAGCCAAACATAATCCATTATAAAGCATAATATTTAACTTCATTGTTTAGTGCTAAGAACCTAAAATGCAATATGCAGGTGTGTTTTTCCTTTTCTTCTTTTTTTTTTGTAATGCTCTCTTCCTAATGATTTTGAATTATCTCATTTAAATATTTTAAAGATACGTTTATATTAGGGGATGCCATGCCACAAGCAAAGATTTTATTGACATCAGTAACACCTTGCTATTCGTCTCAGGTTATTACTTTTAAAAATATTCACAATTTAGAAATACAAAAGATGAGTGACATGACTGGTCCTAAGTTTTTTGAGGCCTAAGGCAAAATGATAACTTGAGGCCTAAAGAAAGAAAACTATTAGATTATGAGTTATCAATAAATAAAGGGGTCTAGTGAAAATGATAACGTCACTTTTAAACGTTTAAAAAATCTATCAATTTTTTATGGAAGGGAAAGAAAGTTCTTCAACATTCAAAAGGAAAATTAGGATTTTTAAATATATATATATATATATATATAGGCCCAAAAAAAAATAAGGGGCAAAGGGCCGACCTTGATGCTATTCCATGTAAATGCTATACAATTTTATATGAAATATGTGAGTGAAAAAATAAGAGGAAATTATAGAAAATATCAAAATAATTAACGTAATAACATAATTATTTAGGCCTTTTTAACTTAATTACGACAATGTTGTATAATGTTAATTATTATCAAAAATACCAAAATATATATAATATTGTTCTTTTTCGTTCCTCTTCAACGTAAGTAAGAAACATTAGAAAAACCTTCTAATCACCAATGCTCTCCGTTTTGATTGTAACAATTACAAAATTGTGATGAGAGGTCCATGAAGCACATAGATCTAATCAATCAAAAGCAAGAACCACCATTCCATTTTGTTGAAAAGACAGATCCAAAAAAAAATAACAAACATTCCTAAAAAATGGAAAGAATTTCTTTCGATGTTTAATCGCCATTGCTCTCCATTTTGATTATAACAATTACAAAATCGTGATGAAAGGTCCATGAAGTACACAAATCTAATCAAACAAAAGCAAGAATCACCATTGCATTCTATCAACCAAAAACAAGAATCACCTTGTAGCAATTTCTTTCGGTGTTTAATGAGCTGTGAAGTAGGGAGCTTTGGAGGAAGAAAGAATGTCAGCAAGACAAAGGGAGATTGTTGCTCAACCTGTAACAGTAGTAAATTTCTCAGTGTAAATTTTTCTTGGCAAAATGGTTATGTACTCTTCCCAGAAAACCTGCAAACTTGTTTTCGAAGACTTCTTTCTTTGCCTTGTTTTAAATGCAAGCTGTTGCAACTGAATTGCTTTAAGTGTTCGGAATGAGTTTTTTTGTCATTTCTACAAGCTTAGAATAACCATGAAAAAAGAGAGGAAAGAAAAATCTAGATGGGTTGCAGTTGGTGGTAATAAACTGATCATTTTTCATTTGATGGCATATCCAGTAATGGATGTCTATTGATGTTTAAAGATTATCTTATCCTTGTAAAGTGGTTTGTAAAAGAAACATTGAAGGGTCATAGGCCAAAAAAAGGGGATCATGATGCCACTAATCTGCCCTTACAAATGCAAGTTAATTTGGTTTTTTAGTTTCTACTACCTTAATGTCCGAGGGTCTGATTGAAGCGCAAGACTAGACAGGATGGGACTCTGGTTCGTGCCCCCTCTGCCCTCGCCTACACGACCACCCCTGCTACATTGTGTCAGCTGTTTTTCTTTGGTCAATCGCTGTTTCACTGCACATGATCATCATTTTTTCTTGTTCTTGCGCACGCCACTATTGCTATGCCACCATTAAACCACGCCCAGAATCCACCATTTTTTTCTTCGACTAATTGCACCGCCACTGTGCACACCGATTTCCCTTTTTTATGTGCTTGTTGTTCATTTTTACTCGCCGTCCCTTGTCAATGCTATTGCTGGTAGCAAAATATTTGCAAGAAATTGCTGTGATTTGCTGCTTGCTACTGCGTTGACATGTTTTCTGGGTTTCGATGATGGTGGTTGCTCTAATTGGTGATACCAGAGAAGTTGTTAGAGACAGAGTTCTTCTTCTTCTAGTTTCATCTTCAGATCTAAAGAAGAAAGGGAATAACCATTCGTGTATAACCCAATATACCGATATTATACCATTAGGTTCAATATACCTAGATGCAAAGACTTTGGCCAAATATTCTAGGTATAACAGATATCGTATACAATCTTTAAAAGTCTTTGAAAATTGAGATACCAGAAATTTTTGCATCATTATACCATTATTATAGTGGCCAAACTAGTATACCAGACATTATAGTCGCCACTATACCCATTCTGTATACAACATCTGGTACATAATATTTTGTATACAATACCATTATACTATTTTTTTTAAAAGATTGTATATATTATACCCATTTTTATATTATTGTATATCACTTTTAGAGTTTGTATACCATTATATTTTATTTTTATCCTAACAAATCAGTTTCTGAATATTGTTATCCTTTTATATAGACATGTTATACTAATATTATTCAAACATAATACCAATAGATCATTTCTTAATAGATATCATGTTATATATACACGTTATACTGAAGTTAAACACACTGTATACTAGTGTTTGTAAGATATTGCAATATATCGCATTTTGTATGTAGAAGTTATACATGCTGCGTACTATTTTTTTGAGATCCTGCAACATATGCATCCTATATACATTGTGCATACAGAAGTTATACACGTTGTATATCATTATTTTTAATCTTATAATATATGCGTCATTTTTTTTGCTCTGTTTTCTTTTTAAAATTCGTTTTTCAACTATTTTTTGATATTTTTGATATTAATTTTTTTTGTTTTTGTATGTAATTGAAAATAACAATATTTTTATAAATATTTCTACTCTTTTTTACAAATATGTGCTTTTTCCAAAAAAAAAAATTAAATGCAAATGTGTGATTTTTCGCTTCTCTTCCCTTTCTTATGTGTCATCCTTGTGGGCATTGGGTGATGCATAAAAATTCATCCACACAAACCCTCGTGGGTATATAGAGAATCCCTGTTTCATAAAAGAAAATAATAACAGTTACTAACCACAAATAGAAAAATTGACTAGAAGCCAGAATTATAGGTTTGTGGATATTGCTTATTGGAGCTATAGTTGTTACTGGAAAAAAATATAATAGGGAAGCAGCTAACGTTTTATAAGTTAATAAAATAAATTATATTCATTAAAAATAAAGATAGTAATGGGCCATAAGATATGATTATACGAACAAATTAAATTAAACAGCACCTTCGTTAGGGCAACTGATGTTCAAGCAATGGTACCATTGGTGTGTAGTTCCAACAAGCTATTTCTTTAATTTCACTCCTTCCAAAAATAAATAGTATCAAAAATTTTGATGTAGGAGCTGGCTTTCCCTGAAGTTCGATACCCATAACTAAATTAAATTTGGTTACCTTGAATAAATCTTGTTCCTGGAAGAACCTTTAAATGTGTGGTTTACTCGCCTTTAGCCTACAAAAAATATAAAGATTTAATTAGAGCAACATTACTTTTTATAGTAAAAAAAATTTAAAAAAAAAATCAAATACTGCCATATAGAATACGATTTAAGTGTTAAGATTAAATATTATTTTAAATGTAAGATTATAAGAACACAAATCGTTGTATTAAGTTGGAAATTATTGAATTGACTTGTATCAAATAATCATGCCTTACCTTGTAAAGTTATGTCTAGTATTATTACAAATTGATTGCATAATTTAAAGATACTACCCTTAATTACATTTTTGTGTTTGTTTTTTTTTTAATGACCCTTTAATATCTTCAAAAATACATATTACTTAATCGTTTTCTTCTTCTTCTTTTTTTTTTTCTTTTTTACAAGTTTAAATATATATATATAAATAGTAATATTAAAGTGATATTGGAAATTACTTTCTCACACTGACGCTCAACCTCTTTTGGATGTAAATAATACACAGACATCCTTAAAATGTCAAGAAGACTGGTGCATTGGTATTAACAAAATAAAAATAAAAATAAAAAAGTTAATGTTGGAACATAGTTCATAGAAAACAATTTTCTTAAAATACGTCAAGAGACTTTAATTGGGTGAGTGCATCAGCATTATACATTTATATTCGCTTATGATTTTTAAATGAATGATGCTCTCTCGTGTGTGTGTGTGCAAGGATCCTCTGAATTATTGAAAAAATCTGGATCAATACTCTGCACATTTTCATATGTGTACAAAAAGCATGTAAATGTGGATTTTGCTTTAAGGAATGCACAACTTATTTGCTAGACAGCGCATCTCTTGGTAAGCCCTAGCACATGTTTGAGATAAGGGATGGTCCCAAGTTTTTTGTAGCTTAGAAGGAAAAAGTCAAAAAGATATTTTATAAATTGTTAATAAATAAATTAAATTAAATAAATATCTAACTTTTTTAATTGTTATATCCTTTAATTTGTTTTCGCTTCTTTCTTTTCAAACATAGACATTTCAAATTCTTTTTCATACATAGGCTGAAACATAACAAAATACAAGTTATTATACATAAAAACATCTGTATACAAACACCAAAAAAATTATAATTACCTTAAAAAAAAGAAAAAATGGCATACTTTTAAATGATAAGAAAATCAACCAAATTTCAGAGGAAAAGAAATTTTTTTCTGAATTGAAGGGAAAAAAGATTTTTTTTACTAATTATTTAATTATATATATATATATATATATATATATATATATATATATATGGGGCACCTAAAAATAAAGGGCCTAGGGTCATTGTTCGTTGAGCTATTGCTTGAGGCCGACCTGGTGTGTGTGTGATACCATGTTATATTTATTATTATTATTATTATTAAAAATATTGTAAATAAATATTGCGCATGCTTTCACATGTGGCTATGAAAAATATGTGAAATTCGTAAATGCATATTCTGCTTTAGGGACCATGGGGCCAATATTAATGAAAAAGTTACATGGGTGAAAAGGGCCATTACATGGTGAGATTTATGGGACCATATATATATATATATATCTATATATATATATATATATAGAGAGAGAGAGAGAGAGAGAGAGAGAGAGAGAGAGAGAAGGCGCCTATCTTGTTACTTCGTCCAAGTGGTTTCCATTCTTTCTAGAAACTATAATGGAGAAGAAACAGACACATTACACATAAACAATGGTGTAAGAGTTAAGAAGGCATAAGTGGTAAAAATGACATTTAAGAGAATTAAAGCAGTTATAGTTCAAAAATTATATTATTCAAACTATCATATACCTTCAACGTCCTTGGGCCGGCATACTCTGACGAGGAATATAAATGAAAGACGTATTATGTATAATGTATGGCATTCAAATTGACGTGAGAGAAGTCACCACTCCCCACACTAGGAGTGCATAGAATCCGATGATCTTCTAATTCAGTATGCACTAGAAAGGGCGTGGATGCATTACCCACATTAATTTTATTTTTATAATGAGCGTACCTTTTATGTACAAAGACCTAAATGATGACTTTTCTATTTTTATAATGAGCTAAAATGTAAAGTATTACCTATAAAAATTTGTATATAGTGGTTATTATTCCTACATTACCCAAATTAGTATAACAATTACTAATCATTTTATTTTCTATTATCTTATTATCAATAATGAAATAAAGAAATAATTAAAACACTTTCTTAAAAAACATGTTGATCTGATAGACCAACTATATAACTTTATAAAACAACTCATTATTATGGATTCATGTACGCTCTCATGAGAGCATATTGAGAATTACCAAGCAAGGATGTCATTCAATCCAATGGTGTGACTATATGCAAGGGATTCCAAATCAACTTAGCTCACGAATGTGGAAATAGTGAAGAAGGCACATGGGAAATGGAGAAACTACATTAATTTTACTAACCTTAACAAAGTGTGCCTCAAGGAGAATCCCTCACTCGAGGATTGGCCAATTAGTGGATACAACATCCAAGTATGAGCTCTCTTGAGCTTCATGGATACATATTTGAGGTGCAACCAGACTAGGATATGACTAGAAGATGAGGAGAAGACCTCATTCATCATTAAATGAGGCCTCTACTATTACAAAGTCATGCTTTTTGGACTAAAGAATGTAGTGGCAACCTACCAAAGGCTAGTCAACCAAGTATTTGAAGATAAGATTGGCCACAATATGGAAGTATATGTCATTGACATGCTCATTAAGAGCATGTCGTCATCTACTCATCCTACTGACCTTCATGGGGCTTTCCATGTCATCTGAAGCTACAACATGAGATTGAATTCGAGTAAGTGTATGTTTGGTATAAAGGTCGGAATGTTTCTTGGATTTGTGGTAAACTAGGGAGGAATAGAGGCTAACCCAAGCAAGATCAAAGACATTCTAGTTATAAAGGTCCCTCAAATGCTCAATGAAGTGTAACGATTAATAGGATGCATAGCTACAATAAATATATAGGTTTGTGTCTTAGCCAATGGACAAGTTCCTTCTTTACTTCAAGACTCTGAAGAAGAAGCCACTCATTTGGGACAAGGCATGTGAAGAGGCCTTCACGACACTCAAGTAATACCTCATCATACCTCCCTTATTATTGAAACTTGAGTAGTGAGAATCGTTGTACATCTGCTTTTTTGTCTCTATTTCAGATGTCAGGTCGACTCTCATTCGAGAAGATAATGGTCAACAAAAACCAATTTATTATAAAAGTAAATCTTTATTCAATGCAAAAACAGTGATTTGCATTCTTAACATAAAAAATGACTTTGAACATGAAGTCGTGCTAGTAGGGCTTTAGTTGGTCCAAACTTCGAGCGTGAACAAGTTTCAAGTTAACCATAACTCTCAATTAATCGCAAGCCAAAATCATCTTAGATTATCATGCCAAAAACAAAACAATGCATGCCTACTTGGCAAAGGCCTGAACTCTTTTCTTAGCTTTTAGAGAGTTTAGAATTAATCTCGTCCCCTAAGTCAAAAATGCATTAGAGATGCTCTCTCAAAACCTGCCTCCATGTTTGGGGAAGAGCTCATAGTGCGAAAACCTGTCAAGTACTTGCCAACATAAAACATAAGAGAACAAAACAATGAACATCTTGGGCTCATAGAAATCACAAACACTTGGATGGTACCCAATGACAAAACACAAGCAACAAGGGTGCAAAGGCAAGTAGCAAGATTTGTGTTTATAGATGACATCCTCTACGGGAGGAGTTTCAGCCTCCCCTACTTGAAATACTTTACTGGGCCACAAGCAAAGCAGGTGGTAGAAGAGATCCATATGGTGGTATACAAAAACACATAGGTGGAAGTGCTTTAGTTCATAAGGTGGAAATATAAGCATATTATTGCCAACCACGACCAAAGATGTAATAGATCTAGCTTGAAAATGCAACAACTACCAATGGCATGCTATTTTAATCCACACACCACTGAAAGACCTGACCTCCATCCAAAGTTTGTGTCCTTTTACTAAGAGGTGGGTAAAACCTCATAAGCCCCCTTCTAACTTCAAAGGGTCAAGTGAAAGTCATGATAGTGGACATCAATTATTTCACCAAATGGGTGGAAGCAGAATTGCTAGCACAAATAACCGAGTAAAATACCATGACGTTCATTTGGCAATCAATCATGTGTAGATTTGGAGAGCCATACACTATTGTTTCTGATAACACAAACAATTCAACAAATACCAGATTCAAGAAATTATGCTCAGAGTTGGGAATTCGAACACTTCTTCTCAACACCAACTCTTTCTCAACCAAATGGGTAGGTTGAGTCCATTAACAAAATAATGAAACACATGTTGAAAATTAGAATAGAAGCTAAGAAGGAACCTGGGCAAATGAACTAAGACAACAGTCTTACGCACTACAACCACAACCACTATGGACGAGATGTTGCTCTCCATAGCTTTCAACATGGAAGTAATGGTTCCAATGTAAATTGGCATCCTGACCTTTAGAAATTCATTCTACAGTAACGAGCTAAATGAGAAGGAATCAAAACTTGCTTGGATCTACTAGAAGAAAAAAAAAAGAATCAAAAGTTTGCTTAGCCGCAAACCAAAGAAGGATGGTGAGATATTAACACTCGAAGGCCAAATGCTGAAGCTTCAAAATAGGCGATCTTGTTCTAGAAAAAAGGTGGTAACCAACATAAGAGAGCCAGCAGCTAAGACATTTGGTGCTAATTAGGAAGGTCCACATCTAGTCATAATAGTAAGGAATCATGGAGCCTACAAATTAGAAGATCTCAACAGGTGAAAATTATGGAAAACTTGGATTGTTCAACATCTCAATATCTATTACCAATAAAGAATTTGTAATCAATGTTCAATTTAATAAAACATTGGCTTTGTCAATGTGTAGTCTCCTTCAAAACTTGCCTAGAATACCCTAGGGTTCAAGTAGGATTACTTGCTCAAATTATCGTTGAAAAGAAGGCCTTGAGTAGACCTAGAGTATTCAGGGGCCCAAATAGGATTACTTGATTGGATTATTGCCAGGAAGAAAGTCTCGAGCAAATCTAGAGTACCTTAGGGCCTGAGCAGGATTACTTGCTTGCATTATTAACTGGAAGAAGGTCTTGAGCACATACCTAGGGTACGTTAAGGTTTGAGTAAGGTTACATGCACAGATTATTATCAAAAAGGCCTTGAGCAGACTTAAAGTACCCAAGGGTTCAAGCAGAATTGTTTGCTCAGATTATCACCAAGAAGAAGGTATTGAGTCCCTACTTGAACTTAAGGATGACTAGGCCTATGGCTAAAAACTTTTCTAAGTCCTCAAGATTTTTTTCGAAAGTAAGGATGACCCGACCTAAGTTTAAAAAATTTGTAATTCCTCAAGTGCGTGCTTGGACTTAAGAATGATTTCCTAAGGCCTAAAAACGATAAATATGCTAAGTCTTCAAGCCCCAACTCAAACTTAAAGACAACTACGTGTAAGGTTGAAAAATTTAGGTTTGCTCCTAGAGACCCTACTTGAATTTGAAAAACCTCTCAAACGACAGGCTAGCCCTGCAATAAAGAGAAAGGACCAAGTCTACAATACTTGTACCCCAGAGCACACAAAATCATACAGATGGAAGCAAACAATCAAACAAGAAAAGCTAAAAAATAATGCTTGGCTTTCAAGTCGAACAACATGACCACCCTCTATCCTTGATTCAGCGCCCCTGTTGTGCTTTCCAAGCACTACTCGTGTATGCAACCAACCAAAACTCTTCCTCATCTCAAAGCAAAAGAAATGGCACTCTAATCTCAGACAACTTAAAGCTTCTGTCCCCATACAGCTCAAGAATCTAGAGAAGAGCTTAGCACTTTTGGTTAGGCAGGGCCATCACACTGGCCAACTGATAGTAGCTCCTCCTTGAGGATAGTAGTCCTCCTCTTGTAAAGCTCCTCTTTCTTAACCTTGAAATGCTAAGCCTTAGCAAGAATGCTCGTCCTCTTTGACAACACCAGTCTTTTTCTTATGAAGCTTCTCCTTCTTGGTTTAGAATGGATCAAAGATTTCACTCACTTGCTAAAAAGAAAGGGAAAATCGGCATTAGGATAGTCACTCCCATCAAGCATGTACAAAACCCCAAAGCACAATTTAGTCGAGAAAATAAGGGTGTGAGAAATTATTATGACATGTTCCAAGTTGTTAGCCCCAAAGCAGAAAGTTGAACAACCATATTCACAACTAGATCTCAATCTCATATTAGCACCTCAAAGAGTGAGTTGAAGGGAATGAGGGATTGAGGAAGGAAAAACTCAGCCCAGGAAGAAGATAATTAGCGAATGCAAAAAAAAAAAAAAAAAAAATTAGTTGAAACTTGGGTAAGAATGCTTCAACAAGGATTGGTACTTATAGGAATGACCCACACTTGTAAAGTGCATGATTTTTGGGCTCAAATCCCTATGCAGTGATAGAGGGTTTAGATGCAAGTAACTGAACAAATGCTAAATAACCACCAGATAATCCTACATTTACCAATCTCAAGGTCAATCAACAATTGAGATTAAATTCTTACCATTGCCAATCTCAAGGTGCATCAATAGATGTGTTATCCTATGTTAGGACAAACCCAAGGGCATGGGCTTGGGGTAGATGTTGCATCATCTATTTAGCTGCAAAGGAAAAACCAAGCCGAGTAGACATAGAACTATAATCTACACCATGGGTGAGCAAAGAAGATGATACAAAGTTTAAGAAGGCACACACATCAACTCCATCAGGTATTAATGTGCCCACATCAAAAATAGTCTAAGCCCACAAACCCTTCCTCAGACTCAAGGGTAATCAACCCTAGGGTGGAAAAGTTTTCTAAGTCCTTGAGCCTTTGCGTGGACTTGAGGATGACCTGGCTTTGGATCAAAAGATTTTGTAAGTCTTTGAGCCCATATTTGGACATAAAAATAACTAGCTTTGGATAGAAAAGCTCTTCGAATCCCAAGGCCGTACTTGGCCTTAGGAGTAACAAAAAGGGGAAAAGTGGAAGGTATATGCACAAGAAGAAGAATAATGCAATAACAATTTAAAGAAAGAAAATTACATTTATATCGTTAAGGTACATCCTTTCATTACAAAAAAAAATGAAAAATGAAAAAAGGAGATATATATATATATATATATATATATAAAGAGAGAGATGGTTGAGATAATCCATTAAGAAGGAAAGGCATTAGTACTCATCCTCAACCTCCAAACTGAGCACTATAACCTCCATTCCCATACCAATACCTTCCCTCATAGCCCCAACCTCTACATGCTCGCCTTTGGCATCACCACCATGTTGAGTTGTGTTTTCCTCCTCTTCCTATCCTTGCACCATGAATTGGTCAAAGGCCTCCATAGCGACTTTAACCTCAAAGAAACAACCAAGGTCCATTCACATATGAAATTGACCTAACCTATATTCATCATGTATAGAGTAGAAAATGCCTACAAAGTCATGAACTTTTTATTTCTATGCTCTCAAAAGACAGAATCTCAAAATTAAGGGAGGAATTCAACAACTTTAATTTAAAAAGTTAGTCCCTCACCTTTTTTGACTTAGAAACGCCGATGAGGTCAAAATTAGTATGGATTACATCGCTTTAAAATGCTAAGCCTCTCATTCTTAGCTCGAAATGAGTTCAAGATCTTATTATCCTTTTAAAAGGCCAAGAAGCTTTGGTAAGTTGCATGTTGACCAAAAAGAAGAGTGATTAGATACAATAGATAAATATAGATACCACAAGGTAAAGTAATGAGGGTGCCTCGACGCACTTGACGAAGGCAGTCAAGCAGTTATCTTGAGCATGCAATTCTTGATTGAAGTTGACCTCCTAGGTAGGAAGGTCAATGTTGAAGCCCAAGAATTGTACTTACTTCCTACCCATTTTAAAGACCAAAGGACATATGTCCTTAAGGCACTTACAAAGGATGTGCAGATAGAAGGTTGGAGGCTTTTCCCTTCCATTTCCTTCAGCTTCAACTAAAGGAACCAAGATGGACAGAGGAGGGGTGGAAAAACTACTACCAAGGGTGTTCCTCTTCGTTCAGGCTAAAGGCTCAACTATAACTCAAACAGCGTCAAATGACCCTTGTCTCTGTTCAAATATCTACTTGCTCAAATTTTCTACTTGTCCTAGAAAGTCTACAAATTCACATGACTAGGTCAACTTGGCCTTAGTAGAAAAGAAATAAAGAAGGAACAGACTAAAAGAACAAAGGCCAACCAAAAAAAGGGTGAGACAATGAGTCAAGCTGGTGCTATGGAGGTGAATAGGAGTGAGGACCTTCTGCTACTCCCTGATCTAGGGTGGGATCTAGTGAATTTGAAGGATCATAGATAAATCGACCTCTTCTTTCTGTTGAATGCA
The DNA here is from genome assembly GCA_030144865.1 of Tinospora cordifolia. Lineage (NCBI taxonomy): Eukaryota > Viridiplantae > Streptophyta > Magnoliopsida > Ranunculales > Menispermaceae > Tinospora > Tinospora cordifolia. Next base: position 41,603 of record JAJIYU010000256.1, on the reverse strand, counting down.
TCCTAAGGGAGACTCCAAATAGATTGCGAAAAGAACAAACGTATTCAGAACAAATCAAAGAAGGTGATCGAGGTGATGTGTGCGACTCAACTTGATACTCAGGTACTTAAACCTGGTTGCAATGCCTCATACCTTGGCCAAATCACTAGATTAAAAAAAGTTATTCCTTCTAACCCTTGTTTGAGGTGAGATAATTTGTGATGGAAGGGGTTGCTCATTTGGATAGGCCCAATTACTTGTGTAGTACAACCCTTTGGAGCTGGGGTGAAGTTTCAAATGGTAACTAGACTGAAAGTCTTTGATCAAAAATTCTGGCCAATCCTCCTCCAACCAAAACATAATACCTCCTAAAATTATATGCCATTATGTCTAAACTAACCAGGGGCTAGGTTAACTTGGGTATGGAAATTATATAAGACTCTAAGAAGAGGAAAGTTTAACCCATAATAGAATAGGCGAACATAAAAAGCAATCTCTTTGTCACCAAGTCGCATTAGCTTATCTTTTTAAAAGGGTGCCCCCATATGCATAGAAGTAGGGATGCCATGGTAGCCCTAATGAAATGTAACACCTTGACCTCAAATCTGGACTCCTCGGAATGAATCATCGGGTAACCTTCCCCAAAAGTTCAAGTAGTCAAATTTTCTTTCCTCTTTTCCTATTTTCCACCTGTATGCAAACCTATATGTATGCATAAAATAATTTATCCAAATAAAATAAGCAGTAGGACAATTCTCAAATCTGAAACATCAACCTAAAACTTGTATGTAGTCTGGATATATGCATGATACAACATTTTAAATAAAACAATGCAGCAGAAGAAATTTCGATAATAACAAAATGAAACATCCTGTATATAATTCAAAATATGATAGTCCTATTCAAAATCCCAAAGTATAAAAATCAAAGATAGAAATATAAGTCAGAACAAAATAGGTCTCTGTCGTGTCTAATAATTACATCAAAATACATTTCAAACTAAAACAGATTTGATTCTCCAGATATTCTTCATGCATAGTTTTAAAACCTATGAAATCAACGCTTATGACTCTAGTGGGTACCTGAAAATATAAAGTGAGTGAACTCGAAAGTCCAGTGGATCATTCTTACACATTATACACATTATACATATCAAAACTCAAAACATTACAAACACTTTCACATATTAGGCGTTTCAAACATTTAATTTTTTTGTTGTACTCTAAGACCGGAATTGCCTAGCGTTCGGTATTGCATTGTGGTCTGGGAAAGAGAACATCCAATATCAATATGATGTGCCTTGCATACATGGTACACTCTGCATACCACCGTAACCACAGTCTAGGAAATAAGTAGACTACGTAGCAGAATACAAACTTCTAAAGACAAATCAGCAGTCGCAAGCGGCTCACCTAGGTGGGGATACCTACGATGCACTTTCAGTACCAGTGTAGTAAGTGCTACAAGGTACTGGGGTTCGTCCATCGCATTGGTACGTGTAATTCTTAATAATCATTTAATCTTCTTTTAGGGTCACAAGCAATTTGATTTTCACACCACACAACATGAACAATATAGTGGATAAAATAAACATTCAGTAGTTTCACAACATTTCCATCATCAATTGTAAAGTAAATCATTTAACTAGACGTTTTGATATCAAGCATTTCAATCATCAAACATAATGGAAAGCGTTTAACCAGACATTAGGATATAATTACATCACTCTAATCAAAACCACACAATATTCTTAACATGCATCTAAAATTCCTAATGCTACCAAACATCATGTTTTGAATTTAAAACCTATATAATATGAATGAGCAAGGAATCCCACCCACCTGAGATTTTCTCGAATTTCCTTTACCTCCATTCTTGCTAGAGTTCATTCCAAGAAATATAAATCTATAATCTACAATCATCATAATAAATCTTGTTAACTTAAACTATTTAAGGATTCCTTTAAATTATTACTTTCCACTCATCAGGACTATTTGAATATAATATTTTATATTTAACATCTCAAAAAATTAAAATAACGATCTTCGAATCTCCACAACTCCCAGAACTTCGATAACAATATTCCAAACATCCATCCAAAAACTCCATAAGCATAAATAAATTAGTTCTAAGAAGAATAAGATTTTTTGGATTCAAACCTAAGGCCAAATGCCCCTAAAATTAGTTGATTTCCCGTTTCGCGGCTTTTCAAACATTTTAACCTGTTCTTTGTATGCCGTATAATCCAAATAATTCATTCAAAACTAATTGTAGTCTCACAATCAAAGAAAATATATTTTTATACCTTCCAAATTATTTAGGACTTTGCTCCAAAACCTATCCAACGGAGTTTCAAGTTTCCAAATCTATTTCAATCTACCAAATAATTCCTAATCGGTCAAAACTAGCAATAGAACTATTTAAATTTGTATTTAGGGAAGAAATTTAAGCTCTATACCTTCCCACTCTAAAAATCCCTTTCGTTCCTCGTCAAAACAAGTTTTTGATGTCGTAATCTATTGCAAAATCCAAATACAAAAATTTGTTTTTAGATTTCAGCAAAATAAAGATGGTAAAAGATGCATTTATTTGAGAAAATGTGCTCACCAAAACCCCAAACGGTTTCGAACGTTGAAAACCTCGAACCGTTTTTGCAATTCGTTCTTCACGGATGTAGGACATCATCTGATTTTTACAATAGCACAGAGAGTTTGAAGTGGCTATTACTCAAAGGAAAACCAAATCTAGGGCATCATGGTGCCCAAAATTTTAGACCTATTTCTGGTTTGTCTTCTTCGTTCATCTTCTTCGCGGGCACAACAGAATGCAGGTGCGTTTCTTCTTTTTTGCGCACCAAAAACCAGCAACTCATCTTCTTCGTTCTTCACGGACCCGCAACAGCAGCAACACGCACGTACGGCTACCGTTCGTTCTTTGTTTCAACTTCATATTCATCTTCATCTTCAAGCCTTCAGACGCACTAGCAGCATGCACAACTATTGATTTTTCCAGCAACACACATAGCTATTGTTAGTTCTTCTTTTTGTTCACAAATCATAGCAACAACCATGTTTCTTCCTCATTTTTCATCTAGTAGCAGCAACAACAACTAGAAATTTCTGGATTTCATTCTTCATTCTTCATTTGGCAGCAGAAATTTCATATATGAAATTTCCTTCCTCTTTTACGCCCAAAACGCAACAACCATCATTCCTCTTTGTTCTTGGCTTCTTTTTCTTCGTCCAAAACTAGCAGCTCCTCTTGTGCATCTTCCTAGTTGTCCAAAAACGCAGATTTTTGCTCTCGATTCGCCCAAGAAAAGAACCAATCCCCTATTTTTTTTCATTTCTTCTTTCTTTGTCTCAGCAACTTCTTCGTTTCTTCTTCTTTGATCATCACACTCCAACCAACAAAACCCCAAATCAAAAGAATCTAGATTCTTCTCTCTTTTTTTCGATCATTCTTTCCTTTGTTTTCTTCATTCTTCATGAAATTTTTGGATTTTTTTTTTACTAATCTATGATTTATTTTGCAAACTCATAGTTGAGTTTAATCACCAATATTTGATTTTAGTTTCTAACCATAGTTTATGCATATATTTAAATAAAATATGATTTTCAACTCATTTATTTCTTTTTGTGAACCTTGTAATTTTTTACTTAAATATTATTAATTCTAAAAAAATCAATTTTCTACTCATATTGTAAAGAATATTATTTATTTATTTTTACAATCTTTATTTATTTTGCGTCATTGTAGCTCATCTAAGAATATTTTATCTATGATTGCCAAATACCCATCATCATTTCAATTTACTAAGAGAGCATAATTAATAATATTTATTATTATATTTTTTTTTTCAATTCCTACTCGCAAACGTTTCTCTTTGTTAAATTTTTTTGAATTCTTATTTCTTTACAAACCTACAATTTTTATTTTCTATTTTTATTTTAATTGCGACGTGTACATGTTTATGAGATTTCGGGGTATTACATGAAATATAGGTAGTATTAGGTGATGACGAAGGGGTATAAGTCTGCTAAGAACTCTTTGTCCTCATATTCGCCTGCCATCTCTATAGAAGGCCAAAATCTACCCACGGATAGCACGTTCTCAACACCATCCTCAATGTGGGCATAACCCTCCTCCTCAACTGGCTTGGACTCAACCCCTACATGATCAAAGGTATTAGGACCCTTTGGGGATTAACAAGGTTCGACACTTCGACCTTGATCCAAATGTGAGCCGAGAAGACTTGGAAGTAGGGGACTTTTTTCTTACCCTATCAAAGTTGTCGATCTCCAATAAAGGAGACGAACAACTTGATTCAGTAGTGATAGCATGAGGAGGCACCTACTCAGACTCACTCCTAAAAGAGCGATCCAACACTTCATTAATTAATATTTATGGAAAACCCATAACCAAAAAAGAAGAGATGAGCGAAAGTTTACCAAGTTAGAGAACAACTGAAGAGGGAGGAAATTGAATAGGGATAGGTCCAAGCTGAGTAATGTGAAATCTTCTACCTTGTAACTTTTTAAAAAACTATCTAATGAAGGTCCTATTTATAAGAGAAAGTCTTACCACCTAAGCCATTAGATATTTGGGTTTGCATCTTAGAAGGCGATGGGCATTCGAGATGAAGGGAGGTGAAGAGTCACCATATATCTACCAGGTGACGCCCCATCTAGCATATCGTATGCAAAACTCAAAAGAGCAAGTACTAGGAGCTCAATTAGATGATGCCTGCTAGTACAGGCTAAGCTAATCAGATCCAAGCTGGGTAGTTAGACATCACATATAGAATTTGGAGAAAGACCTAACGTCTGCTTGGTTGGGTTTAATCGAGGGGAACATTCGGTCGAGAAGAGTTGACCCTACTAAAGTTAAGCACATGGAATGAAACTGAAAAAATTGCATGATGATAGCTTTGCCAAATAAAGCAATGGTTAGAACTTTTGGCCAAGCCAAGTTGGGTTGTAGTTGAACTAGATACTATGAACTCGTTTAAATAAGAGCTTATTGGTCGAGCCAAGCTAACTACGTGATAAGAAAGTCTTTATTCATTTTGTGATTCTTGCCAACAAGTCTACAAATCATCTTTGCATGGAAGGTAAGGGCAATTCTCCAAATTTCCTAGCATAAGGACAATCCAAAATCCTTCATATCATGAATTTTCTTCATCTCATACATTTTTCAAGTCTAAATACACCGACTACGATCATAAACAAAGGCATCTCATTCTAATTTCTATAAGATCATTATAATCTACTAAATTCTCATCATAAATAAGGTTTTTCTTAGGCTTTCCCTTAAATTTTCTGGTGTTATTCTCATTTCTATCCTTCTCATTTCATAGTTGGTCAATTTTTGCATAAACATGTGTAATTCAATTGATAATTCACAGGTTTGCTCTTTTCAATGTTAAATTTATAAATATATTGAAATTATTGAGGTTCCATTTTATATATTATATTCACTGATTTATGAATAGGTTCAAATTAAGGATGTATATGTTTGAAATGATAAAAAAAATATTATAAAAATAGCATGCAAATTGCTCCATTGGATTGATTTAGGAGAAGTTGTGGCAATTGGAAAAATTGCTTCTACTGATCTTACTGCCTTGGTTCATCATCATCTTGTTTTGGGGTTGAATTGCTTCAAAGTTTGTGTTTGACAAGTTTAATAACTAAAGTTCTTTTGTCTCAACCAGTAGTTGAATTTGTCACTTTGGATTATGTTATTGGCAACACAATTTGATGGCCTCACAAATACATTAAGCTTGATTAATTAATCAAGTAACTGATTTAAATATTTTCACTAACATTATAGCATTTATAGGTTAAATAACTATTTTCTTTTTAATCTAAATAAGTTTTTGTTGCATTATAGTTGATTTACTTCATAATTTTTTTTTCTTTATTGTTTTGTTGAGTACAGATAATATCATTAAGAGATCCACTCAAAAGATTGTTATGATAATGTAGTATTGCCAAAAAAAAAATCATTTGAGTTGGAAGAACGTTTGTATTAAAAGAAATTAAAATACAAGGATTAAAAAGAAACAAATATTAAATTTTAGAAATTGTATATTTATTTAGCTTTTATGTATTTAATTTTTATTGGAGATCTCATTTTGGAAAAATTAAGAACATTGTTTAATGGATTTTCTAATTAAAATGCATGCTTATATTATTTAAGTTTATTATCATCATTGATAAATACTAGGTTTTGTGATTTTTTATGCATGTCAATTAAAATATTTCTTATATTTATTATTTTATAGTGTACATATTGATAGTATGTACACTATCAATTAAAAATTTTCTTATGCATATTCGTAGTATATACATATTGATAGTGTACATATTGATAGGTTTTGTGCTTTCTTATGCATGTTAATTAAAAAATTTCTTATATTTATTATTTGATAGTGTACATATTGATAGTACGTACAGTATCAATTAAAAAATTTCTTATGCATATTGATAGTATATTTCTTATGCATGTTAATTAAAAATTTTCTTATATTTATTAATTGATAGTCTACATATTGGCATCAAAGAAAATGTCAAAATTTTTTTGTAATATTATATTAAAAGTCATTAAATTTTTGCAACTTAATAAAAATGTTAAAATACTTTCAGGACACAACAATAAATGTTGTTAATTGATTTGACATTGTGAGACTAAATGTCATCATATTTTTATGAAATTATATTATATGTCATTACATATTTTAGTGACTATTTATAATGTTGTCATCATTGACATTACAATAATAATCAACAATTCAATTAGCAACAAGTGTATAAATGGCATTACATTTTTTTATAACGTGTCGAGACCCATTCCCTAGGACGAAGGACAAACCGACTGGCACAATGTCCCAACAACCATGCCCGCAAGCCGAGCTTACCAAGACACTGTTAAGCCTCATCTTTCAACACCACATCACACACTATCAGAGTAATCATAGGGAATGCAGACGAAATTTAACACAAAGAACACTAATAAAACTTGATGTTTATCAAAATGGGTCATTAAAGTATGTGTAGCAACGGGAGTGATAATCCATTATATACAAGCTTTCCTCACCCCTATACATAGTTTCTAACCCTCAAAACACACACAAAAAAAGTGCGAAGAAAAACCTACCAAAGCAAAAGAGAGAGTGCAGCTCTAGACAATGACCACTCCCTTGCCCTTGTCCACGGCTGAAGGACCTAAAAAGTTAGAGTAGTGAAACTAATTGTACATGGTGGCTAAGTGAGTAATGCGGTCTAATTTTTAACTTTAAACAAGCATTCCACAATAAAATACGTGCCATGAATGCATGAACAATAGTATTATGCGAGTGAATGCAATAGTAAATTCAATTTAAATCTATAATGTAATCGTGCACCTTCATTTAAAAATAGTTAAAATAGTGAAAACATTCGTCGAGACTTTCACTAGCCCCCAAGACGACTAAAAATCCACTCGAGTAGGTTACAGGCAGTTAAGCATATCGTGTCGACTCGATTAGGACTTATTGTCATTGCCATATTGTGACGGCCCGACTAGGACTTATTATCGTTGCCATCTTGTAGGCGCACAGAACCCCTCAGTGGGCATTCTGTGCTAGGTGGTCACTACGGGGTCATATGAGAGACCGACACAACTCGCCCTAACCCTATACCCTCGGACTTCGAGATTCGATACACTTCTCATGTAAAACTCATTTAAAGGATGTAGATTCATCACAATATGTAATACCATTTTCACAATGCACAAAATAACAAGCTTTAAGAAAAAAGTTAGAAAACACTACTCACAGGGGATGCTTCGCTCTCGGTGCTCTTCTCGCTACCGGCTGCGTCCCGTTAGTACTTGGTCCTACGAAATTGACGTAACTCCTTAATATTAACATGAGACTTGGCTTACTCTAACTCTACATCATTGGTCAATCAATAGATTGACCTAGTCAAGGGTAGTCCATCTATGTTAGTTCAATTTGCCTTAAGTTGCTAAGTCAATTTGATTGACCTTGGTCAATCTTGGTCAACCCTAGTTAACCTATCACTTGCTGACCTAGCTGGTCAACAGAGTCCCAAATTGTCAATTCTGGTCCTCCTAGAGTCAATTGGGCCAAAAGGGGTCAACATCCCCAATTCCCCTCACTTAGGCACAACATTAGCTTATGGCCCTATCTGTGCAACCATTTTCCTGATTTTTTGCGAGTAATCCGTACATTGAATCTACACCAAACCTTTTTGAATTGTTCTAGACTTCCTAAATCTTCCCCAGAATTTTGAATCGCAATTTTTGGACATCATTTACTAGGGTTTCTAGGTATAATAACAAAGACTGTACAGATCCCGTATACCTTGTGATAGGCAGTGACTGTTTGCCTGAATTGACCTACCTATTTTTATCGTAATGCTCTAAAATTTAGTAGGCAACTTCTAGACATACGTAGCGATCTCTCCACCAAATTTTAGCTCAATCTACCAAGGTTTGTTCAGCTAATTTCATCTCAGAATTTTTAGCCAGATTACAAGAAATTTTTGGGTTCATAGTTTCTACTATCTTCCTAGTATTCATTCCCCCATTAAATCACAATTCCATGGGTCATTTCTTGTGTCTAATTGTAGAATATAGGTCATAAAACGTTCATCAATCAGGAATACTCTGAATCAGTAACATGTAATACTAAAATCATGTCTATCATTCCATCAATTTCTCTGCTGCATTCTAGAAGCACACAAGAAATTTGTTCTAAGTCCTAATACTCTAATAATCATGGCATATTTGTAATTGTAGCAAATCATATTCATAAAGGCTCAAGGTCAGATCTTTATACCTTTCTGAAACCTCTATTATGAGGTCTAAAACGCCTCTGGTTTCAGTCCAAATGGGTGCTTTTAGGTGTTCCAATTATAGCTCCAAATCTAGTCTCAAACTGGTTCCTGTCGGCACGGTTGCAATAGTGAGTCTAACAATTAACAATAGTGGCTTATAAAACGTATTAAATGTTTCAGTTTTTGGTTACTAGCACTTAGACACTTGAATACACAGGATAAGGGGTAGAATAATGGGTTTTACTTCAGGGACGAGCCTGGAATGGTTCAGGTGTGAGCTTTCCTATAGTTACTCCTACACTGTTTCTGTTACATAGTTGCAACAATGAGTAAGTGACCAACTTTAGTGGTCCGAAAATCATGTGCAATGCCCCATTTTTCGTTCTCTAGCACTTGGAGGTTAAAATACATATGAAAATAAAGAGGGTGGACAATTTTACCTCCAAAATGGACTGGGAATGACTAAGGATTCGAAGTTCCAAAAGTGGTTTTACACAGATTTTTTGGTTTTTTGGGTTTAAACCTTGTGAACAACACTTCTTTCCAAGGTTTTCAGCTCCAAACAGTTCCAAGATTCAGCAAATGGCTTGTAGCACTTCGTAGATGGTAGTATAAGCTTCAAAACAAGCTATAGTTCACTGGATTTGGCTGAGAAATGAGGGAGATTCAAGCTTGTGAATGTGGCTATAGAAATCTAGAATTTTCTGGACTTGTGCTCAAAGAAGGGATTTTGTTGCATGGAGGGTGCTTGCATGGCAAGATGGGGGTGACATGTGGCCATCTAGGTGGTTCTCAAGCTCCCATGCTAGATGCCCAGTTGACATCATTCATTGACCACATTTGAGGTTGTAAATTGATGGCTTAAACCATGAACTCTCATAGTTTTGTAGCTAGAAATTTGTCAAAAATCACCAAAAATCCATCAGAAATCCTCTAAAATCAGTCAAAATTCGAAAAAATACGAAGGGGCAAGGGCTTTTGGCCACCTTGGGCGCATGGGCTGGCCCACGGTTCGGCCCTTGAACTCGCACGGGCCGTTGGCCTGCACGTCTACGCGAATGGGTCAGGCCCCAGGCCCAACCGATTTTTCAGCCCGTGCACCGAAAGCCCCTTTTTTTGTTTAATCCCTTAATTCCTTGTATATATATATATATATACATACACTTATACATGTGTATAATCGAAATTTTGTATTTTTTTTCTAAATTATTAAAAATTATCCAATCATCGTCTCTCATAAAAAAATGCCTCTATTACACACCATTTCATCATTTATTCAAATGTTTTTTTTTTCAAAAATTGAATAATTTCTCTAAAATCATATTTTCCTCCCAAAAATTTCATTTATCACTTTAAAAATTCAATAATTGTTCCAAAAATTCAATAATCAATCCTAAAAATAATTTTTCTCAAGAAAACACATGTTCCTAATAGTTTCATGTATTTTCTTCTTAAAATTGCATTTTCTCACATTATTCCCATTTCCTTCAATAAATAATTCAAAATTAAAAAAAGTTGGGGAAAATTTTCGTATATCTTTATTAAAATTTCAGAAAATACATAGAATATACATGTGTTGGATCTGTCAATCCGATGCCAAAAACATAGGTCATCACATAACGTTATAATTAAAGTCATTAATTCTTTTTTACTTGTTAAAAATATCATAATAAGTTTCGATGGCACTTAGATAGTAGTCATAAAATGTATAAAGAAGCATAATATTTTTATTGAAAATTGTACGACAATACTAAATGTGTGTCATTATATATATACCATGATAAGCTACAATGACATTATATATGTGTCATTATTATTATGAACTTTTAATGGCACTCTCAGAATAGAACATTCTCATTAATATAATAATTATAACTGATGACGTACTTTTGATGTCATTAAACACTAAGCTTTTTGTAGGGGAAAAAACAACACTCTCATGCTGGACCATTTTTGGTGCATCCCTTACCCAAAACTCATGGCTAATTTTCAAGCATTCTACGACATGTTTCGTCATGGTTTGAAGGCTCTAAACTATGGTAGAAACATGCTGAACAATGCCCCTAATGATGTAATAAACTCCACAACACAAATTATCCCAAAAATGTTGCACAAATATCCATTTTATGTGACGATTTTGGGTGGTTTGAGCCACAACTTTGTGGTTGACTTCTTTGCTATCTTAAAGAACATATTTTCCATCATTTGAAGTAAAAAGTTGTACCTTCCAAGATGAGAAGATAGCCCCTCCTTTGTTGGTCTTTTTATCAAGATTCTCAGGGGAAAGAAAAAGAGCGAAGGGTAGTATGTGTGGGTGTTTGATGAATGCACAAGGGAGGTTTGGGCACTAGGACATCTTGGGGTGTATCTGAGATTGGAAAAAAAAAAACCTTCAATACATCTAGGGCTGCTAATTAGATGAGAGTTGTTAGAGAGTCAAAATTGAAAACTTCTCATTTTTCTTTGGTGCACCTTCTAGGGTGTATGTATGCATGTTTCTTTTTTTTTTTCTAGATTATTTTGGTAATAAACTATGTGAGAGCATCCTCTCTTTGATGTTGTATACAAGCCCCCTTTTTATTTTTATTTATTTTATTTTTCTTATTTATTCTCATTTTTGGGCTAAGTTTCTAATTTGTTATTTTATGATTTCTACACTTTCTATTTTCTTTTTCTTGTTGAGAAATGCCTTTAAAATTGTAAGAAAACTACTGTTATTATTTTTGGGTATTAGTATTCTCAAAAAAAATGTACATGTGTCATTTATGGCCTATTTCACTTGAAATTGTTTGTGTGTGCAAGTATATGTATCCTATCTTATTTGTAAGTACTTTTATCTATTTTTATTATTTTTTATCACAATTGTTTTAGATTATCTAAAATTAACAAAATTACTTGAGGCATTATAATGCAAGACTCTCAATGCTTGCATGAGTAACATATGTGCTTTGTTTTCCTTTGAAGGTGTTGTAATTTCTTTGATTGTGACTGGAATCTTTAACTAGAAACTAACATTGCCCATCATAATTAACATTTAACCAATTTTAGCATATTTCACCAATTTTGATATATTTCACTAATGAATATATCATAATATTGTTAGCAAATGGATACTTTCATTCAATTAGAGGCGCTTCACATACTATGAATTGATGTCTAATGAAATCTAGCTCTATCTATAGAGAACTAAGACTGAATTAAAGTCTCACTCACGCAATTTGGCACCATAGTTTATACATCAAAGAAAATCACTTCTTTTGATACAAAACAAACCAAAATCTAATGAAATTCATATTATCGATACATCATGACATACAACAATAGAAACAAGCAATTACTTGGTTATGCCAAATAACTTTCTTGAACCTAGTGAGGACTATCTTTTTATTCGGGTCTTTACGACACATCTTCCTCCTTCATTAAGACAACTTTTGTATTAATCTCTCAAGGAACATTAACAATAAACTCATCTACTTGATTAACTTCTTAACATATCAGGCAAATCATAACCAATTTGCATGACATCCTATTTTATTTCTAACTGATATTGTCGTAACAACTTTGCTACTACAAGTTGTGCTAAATTGATTAGAGGTTGTTTTCTGCTATTTCTACATCTAGAACAGTAAAATCATAGATGGGTCCCTTCAAAAATGGTGGGTTACAATAGTGCTAATCATGCCAGTTCTTTCATACTCTATTGGACCATAGCGATTAGTTTTGTGTTAACCGAACACATTGTGCTCTTCATGTACTTCTTTAATTCCATGACAATTCGTGGGTGTCATACCTTACCAGATCATAGTGATATGCTCTATGCTACAGTACCAAATCGATTATGTTCCTCGTGTATGTCAATGATGATACACATGGTGTCAATACAATCCATGACATATTTTTAACAATAAAAAAAGCAACAAATAGTACAATTTTATGGCAAGATCACAATTATTTTGGTTACTGCCAATTATGTTAAATGAAATATGCCAAAACTAGGTTTTCTTTGCTAAAATCGATCAATAACCACTTCACACAATGTTTCACAAAGGTTTCAAAGTAAAAATATTAGGGTTTCAATTGACCAAAGTGAGAAAAAAATGGAGATGGTTGAACAATGTCATCAAGCTTTGGTGGACGGAGTGACAATGTTTTGAATATTATCAAAGGGGCATTTTGGGAATCACGATGTTGTATCTTTAATTTTATGGGAGATCCTATAATATAGATGCATGCGGTACATGCAAACAATGGTGCAACTAGTGGTGTATTTTTAAACCCATGCCTGGTAAATCCTTTTGTTGCTTTATTTTTATGTACTTTTTTTGGACGTAAACTTTTAGTTTTTTTTTAGGGATTTTTAAGATTAGGTCCTAACTTCTTCTTTTGATTTAGAGTAGAGATCCTATGGTTTCAAAAATTAGAGTAGAGGTCACAGTCACGTCAACATGCAAGTTAAATTTGATGTAACACTTCTCAAGTTTTGTGTATGACTATTCTACCCTCAACTTACACTTGCGGGTCATAACGTAAAAATTGATATGATATTTTAATTTATCGATTAATACATGCTACAAATAGCATAGGACCCACTCATGATGAAAGGATCAAGGAAACTTAGCCATGATTACTTAAGTTCTACATTGATTGATTACCAAGATTGATAGAAAGAACCTTTCATGTAGAAAACGAATAATAAAACTGAAACTCAATCAAATAAACTATGTACAAATGGGTTATGCAAATATGCAAATGGAAAACCAATCATGAACAAAAGGAATAAGAAAATAGGAGCTGATTGGTTTTTTACCTTTTTCTACATTTCTTTTTTTATCGTAAAATTTATTCTCCATTTTTTTGGATAGATGTTCTTCATGTTTGCTACTTTTTTTTCAAATTTTTCATACATGTAAATAGCTGGAATTTGGTCATTAAAAAGTAAAGGATGAATTAATTAAAACCAAATATTTGCACTTACACTTAAAACTTGGAGCCAAATGGTTTCGTTGTTATTACATTAAAAAAAAGAATAGAAAAAGGAAAGAAGATGAAGGAAGAGGAATTGAACTTCATCAACCCAGAAGTGAACTGTGAATAATAGGAATAAAACTTGAAAAACCTATAGGATTACTGTTGGAATTATTGCAAGTACATAGGATCATAATAATAATACACGGTGAATAACCGAATATCGTCCTTGGGGAACGGTTTATGGTTATTAATATTAAATTCCAATTTAATTTCAGCATCAATTTTGTTAAGGCTCAGAATCAAGTTGAGTATTAAAAACTTAAGAAAATCAAAAGTAAATTAAAAACATGTGAGTATTGGATTGTAAACTATATGAATTAAGTATCTGGGATTGTGAAATCTCGTGTATTCCCCCTTAATTCTTATTTCAATTAATCTGATTCTTAATTCTGTATGTTATAGAACTTTCACTAAAACCCTCTCCATAGGCGCCTTAATATCTATTAGTGAAATTGCCTAACACCCCCTCCCGAGGTGTACAACCAACAAACTAATGCATTAAAATTATAATTCCTGTGCAACCCGCTAAAGAATCAACAACTTCCTGGTCAATTGCTTGTTCTAGGTCTATATATTCATTATCCAATTGTTAAACCTCTCTCCTAAGTTAGTTTAATAATCTGAGATCAATCAATCTATGGCTAGTACATAAAAAAGCATTAATCACACAAAATAGAAAACAAAACATCATAATAGATTAATTTGAAAAATCAAAATCAAAGGTTCGTACAATTGAAATCACATTTTAGAAATTGAACACTTAACCAAACATCGTAACTAGTTTACAGCATAACGAATTAAACAATTAAAGATTATACTATACAGATTTGATCTTGTTCTTCGTCTTCTCCCTTGTTCCGTTCTCTACGTTTGCTCTGGTCGTCAACTGCTACTTGAATAAAAAACTGAATAATGAAAAACCTAACAAAAGATGTTTATTTATAGTGTTTTTTTCTAAAGAAACCTATAAAAAAATCACAAAAGATGGCTATTTATAGTATTTATAGTGTTTTAGTCGGACGTTAATTAACAACCTCAATCACAAAATAGCGATCCCTGACTGCAATGACACGATCATCCCAAAAATCCAAATTTTTGTATGTATTGTTGCCAATTTCACTGTAGGACCAAAGTCCTTCGTGGTCAAGACCATGGTCTTAACGCTCCCTCAATTCTAGGACCGTGGTCTTGTGATTTGTTGTTTGATGATATTATTGCATCTTTTGGTAATTACTTGCCATTTGTACATTTTCTAGTCGTGCCCTTCCTTATTCTTTGTTTATACCCAATTTACCACTCCGAAATTGCAAATCACCATACTCACAAATTCGTTGTGTCACAAATCATGAAATTCTGCTGTGTGTGTTTTGACGTTTTTCCCCCTCCAAAGTCATTAATTTGCCACTCGAATTCACTCATGCACAACTTTGTAAAGGGCTTGACCATGTTGGGCTTTGGCTGCTTTTGATGAATGGGCCTTGCTTACTTGATCCATACTGCATTCTTCATTCACCATTTATCAAATTTCTACGATGTTAAAGCCATTTTTCCATTTCATCCTTGTGTATACATGTTCCCAACTATTCTAAACATGCACAAACAATAGAAGACTTTTCTCAAACATTAAATCACATATAGATATATAGAAACTATATTTAATTTTTCTAATGTATGTAAATGCATGCAATGATCCTATAAATGCTTATGCACATAATTATAATTAAATATAACCTCTTTTCTATTGAATTAATGCAAAACATATAATATATATATATAATTAGTGTGCAATGCAACTAACAAATACTCTCAAACTTAAACTATTGTTCGTCCCCGAACAATGGCTCAACTCTAAAACTGACACACCATACCATATAGAGTTAAATTCTTTTTCACTCATCATTGTAACCTCGATCTTCCATTCCTGTAGCTTGTGATTCATTACCACTTCTTTAGGGTCATTCACGTTGTCTAGATTTTCAGTTCATCTTCTATTCTTTCTCAACTCTACCCTCTCATATGTCGATATCTTAATCCTCCTAGACCTTGTAGGTGGTTTGCAGTGACCATCCCACTCATAAAAGTCCTCTCCTAATACCTAAGTACACAAACCCTCTCAATGTTGTCCTCTATCGATCCTTTATTCAAGTCAAACTCTAGTCAAGATCAATGATCTTTCTTTTAGGTTGTAACATAGCCTGGCTTAAGGTACAAGTGTGATAGGATTTTTTATTCTGACTCAAGTGCACACTCATAGCAATAATAACAACCTTTTTTATTTTGATTTTCTCAATGTAGCTTGATCATTTCTATTCAATGCTTTGTTGTTCTTCGTTCATGCTCACAACCTTGTTTTCCTAGCTCCCCCAAACTTATTTAATCACATACACTTCAATTTGTATCCACACGTACACTTATAAAAAAAATAGGATGCTCAACTTTTATTGACAATACTGAAATGCTAAATAAATATGCAACTTTTCTTGTTTTTTTATTTCTCTTTAAAAAAAAAAAAAACAAAACAAAACTGAAAACATATATATCTCAATGTCAGCATCTCATTCTCCTTTCACATCATTAGAATAAGCAGTATTATAACCATGAATGCACACAAATAGATTCAATTGAGATACGCATAAAAGGATAGAGTATTTATTATATACATATAATGTTTAGGTTCATAACAAGAAAACTGGCTTTAAAGCTTAAAATTAGCTACAAAGGATTATTAAGTGCTAGGACTAGCCTTTAGGCTAAAATTTAAACAAAGATGGCCTACATCATTCCCCTCTTAAAGTCATTCCTAAGTAGTATTCAAGATAGATTTAATTATTTCAACATTCTGTGGAAAATTCGCTCCATTTGTGGTTTGGTTTCCACTTCTCAATTTCCTCAGTTTTCAAATTCTCAATTTACCTAAGACTAAAGAGTTCTATCAAGGTCAAATATTGGATAAACCAAGCACATAAATTGTTTGAATATACCCTAGTTCTTTGTCTCATCACACTAGAAGAATTTTCAATCTCACAGGTCACTCAGTGAAAATTTTCAAAAATATGGCTTGAATTTAGCCTAAGTGATACTAATATGCTCTATACGCTCATATCCTAAAATTAAATAAATGATCATGTCCAAATGTAATGAAAGAATTTCAATAGTAACCCTACATGTGATATGCCCATAAATATGCAGTTTAGAAGCATTATTGCTCTAAGAGGAGAGTACGCCCCCAAACTTAACTTGAAATTAAAAAAGATTTTCTTTAATGCACATCTCCAAACTTAAACTGTGTGTTGTCCTCAAGAGCAAAAGTTCACTTTGATGCTCCAAGAGGAAAATACGCTAAAGTGCTCAAAAAACCTGCATATAGCAAAAAGAAGACAAGCATTAGAGAATTATTAACTACAATACATGCAATTTCTTTTTACTAAACTAAAGTGCATGCACACCTAGGAAATCAAATTAAACTCTAACTAAAAAACTAAAAATAAATAAAAATAATAAAAACTAGTGGGTTGCCTCCCACTATGTGCTATGTTTAACGTCGTTAGCTTGACGTGGATATGGATTAATTGAAGCCCATTTGTTGATCTTGCTGAACACCTTGGCTTTGGCCAACTCTTGCATGATGTTGTCAGGTACTTGCTTATATTTCAAGACTGAATCATGTGATTGCTTCATAGGAATTTTTTGTGCATGAACAGAATCCTAGAGCTCTTTATTAGCATAGATATGCTTCCGGTGTGCTTGTATAACCTCCCCTTTATTGAATTTAACATCTTTAACTTTAACATCAGGAGGGCGAGGTTTTTCAACCTCTATTGTAGTGTCAGCTCGCACCACATTGACTTTCTTGCATTCTTGCACTTTAGTTAGAGGCTTCAATGAGCGATATATGTTGAAGACTACTCGATTTTCAATCACTCTCAGTGTGAGCTCTCTCCTGGAAACATATATTAGTCCCTGACTAGTGGCTAAGAATAGTCGCCCAAGAATTAATGGTATCTCCCTGTCTTTTGCCATATCGAGAACAAAAAAATCAACTGGGAAGATAAACTTATCCAATTTTACTAGAACATCCTCAATAACGCCTCGTGGATCAATAAGAGAATAATCTACATGTAACACCTCGGCTTTAGGTCTAGACTTCTCAAGATATTATTGCGGGTTACCATACCTTACAGACTGGAATGTTACTTCCCTAACTCTACGTATTCCCTTACTCTCATTCTCAAACGATAAGTAAATAAAAATTAAATCAAATTTTAATAAATCCCATCAAATTTCAAAAAATCCCAAAATAACTATTATCGTCGGTTTTCAAAATTATTACTTAAAAAGAACTGTCCAGAGTACAATAGCAGAAATATATATGAAATATACATTGCGAACATCTATCTCGATTTTAACATAGTTTAACACAAACTAAACTTACAAAATGAAAAGTTCAAATCAAAATATGCGTGCCAGCTCAATCATGTTATTTACATCAAAATAATATTTCCAATATAAAACCATAAAAATCTCGGGTTGTATCCACAAGTCCCGAATGAGTCCTTATGCTCTGTCCCTGTGGGTACTTGAAAATAATATTAGGATGAGCTCGAAAGCCTAGTGGATCTTTCCTACACATCATTAATATTATACAAACCAACATTCAAAACATTACAAGCACTTTCAAACATTAAATTGTCTTATTATAATCTTAATAACCGAAAGAGAATCCACTCTTGATATTTCCTGTAATTCATTAAGTAACTCCTAGTACAAAATCCAGATGTAATATCATGATTCTCCAGGTATTGCAATCCAGCGTAACCATCATGATATGACCTCTCCAGGTATTAGCGCTATCAATACCAAAAGCGAGTAATCTAAGTATACAATTCAAACTATACCATGGGATTATTGTCTAAGAAAGGGTAACACAATTCCTGTTACTACCAACATCCAAAGATAGCTCAACTATCCAGTTGCACAGTTGGAAATATTTATGACGTGCTCAAACTAGTGCACATTATACACTTTATGGAGAGTTACAGTGCGCTTGCGACTATCCATCACATCAGTACGTGTAATTCTTAAAATCTTTTAAATTTATTAAGTTTTACAAGCATTTCTATTTCAAATCACATCACCATGCAACCTAAATTAGTAAAATAATTAGTGAGATGAATACAGCGAATAAAACATGAATTCGGTTAATCATGCTAGAAAACTATAACCAGACATCATGATTTTCAATCATCCATCTCAATCAAAAACAACGTAAGTCCTATCATGCTACTAATTTACTAAACTAGCAACCAAATGTTTTGAATCAAAATTTGCATAATAGAAATGAGCAAGGAAATCCTGCCCACCTAGATTTTCTCTAATTTCCTTTACCTCCGTTCATCGCTAGGATTTGATCCGAAAATATAAATCTGTAATAAAATCATTATAGTACATCTTTCTAAGTTTCTACTTTCTTTCCAAATTTAAATAAAAGAATTTCTAGCTAATGAGACATTCAAGAATTTCCATAGCTTTTTAAATAATTATTTCTATCTAAACAAGATCATTCCAACATTTTAATATTCGCATCTAAGTATTAAATAAATTTAATTTTCGATCTTTGAATCTCCACACTCTCTGAACTTCAATATTTTTTTTTTCATCATTCATTCACATCCATATAAAGCAGAATATTTATAATCACAAATAAATAATTCGAAGTAAGTTTAGGTTTTTAGAAGCCAAACTTCTTAACCATAGGCTACAAAATTATAGAAAATCAGATTTACACCTCTCTGCAATTGTTCCCTTCGTTCCTCGCCGAAACAAGTTTCAATGCCGTAAATTGAAGTTCCAAATGGCTTTGAACGTCAAAATCTTCGAACCCCTTCGCAAACTTGTTCATCACGAATTTATGCTCTAAACCCCTCTCAAAATCCCTCAAACAACAAACTGAAATTCTGATTTCTTTGTTGAAGCTTTTCTGCACAAAAATCTCAATCTAGGGCTTCATTTTTTGTCATTTTCGTGTCCAAAAATGTAACATTCCATATTTTACTCTGATGCGTAAATTAATTTAAATAAAAATAAATGTGTATAAATACCTGTATTTGTACGAATTATGCTTGTACATATGTATAACTATATACATATATTAAAAATGCACGATAGGTGTATAAATTAATTAATTAAAATAGTATTAAAATAATAATAATTATTATTATTATTATTATAATTATAATATTTTTTGTGTAAATAAAAAGGAAATAAAAGAATTTTAAAAAAATACCAAATAAATATAAAAATGTCTAAAAATAAGACGTAAATGTTTATTACAATATTTATTAGAGAAATAAAATAAATCACGTCGGTTTAAGTCGAGAAAAAAATCAGACAACAAAAATGATACTTATGGAGGCCTTTTTGAACTAACTTCGAAAAATAGAGGGAAACTGGGCAAAAATTTCCTCTATGAACAATAATCACCTATTCACCTGTGGGTGCTGTTCATGCGAGCACTATTCATCCCATTTTAAATCGCAAAATAGAGAAACGAAAACAGAATTAAACGAAGGAATTTTAAATTTTTGGGGCATCCATTTTTTGGTCACCAATGATCCGATTTTTGCCTGGAGATAGTCAAAACGATCCAGATAAGATCTAGAGCAATTCTAAGCGACTAATGTAAGATTCTGAAGCCTTAAACTCATTCAAATCAATTCTCATAGGGTAACAACATCAAAATTGTAAAATTAATCAACTATTTGGGGTTTTTGACCCATGGAATGATTCGGAGCGAATTGAGCTCAGATCTTCCTTTTAAATCAATAAATTAGTGATTCTAGACTAAATTCTAAAAGTTTTGACTGTTCATTTATAATTTGACGGATCTACAAGTTTTTGAGAAGATCTAGAGGTTTTGGAGGGTGAAAACCCTTTATGCAAGCATAAAACTTGATCCATTCGACGTTTGAGGTAATAGTTAGAATTAAAGTTGTTTTATTCTGAATTTGGAAGAAATTGAATATAATTTTGTATGCTGATGTGGTGAAATGGGAAATCCAAATTTTTGGAGACCTTTATTTGTAAGGAATTTCATGTGGATGGGCTTTTGATGGTGTATAACTCCGATAAAAGTTTAATTTGAGGCCATAGAAATATAGAGAACAAAAATCTGTACACATAAACGCCAAATTCGTGAATTTTGGATATCAAATGGATTTTTGGTGAATGATTGACCAATGAGATTATTTATGAAAATTTAGGAAACATTATAAGAAATCAATGATGCAACAACGTCAATTCGACAACGTACATCAACAACCGCTCTAATAGAAGGCATAAAACGACATTCATAAAATATTTGTTATAAAATCGCTTATGTAAAATGTGTACAACAACGTTCACCATGGGAACGTTGTTGAAAAGGCCATTACAACGAGTAGACGAACATTGTTCTATGTTATTACAACAATCGTAGTTGCTTGTTGTCAAATGACATCTTCTACAATGTTCGTTAGTCAACTGTTGTTAAAAGAATGTAAGTTATTACAACATTCATTCGTGAACGTTGTCTATATCCGTCTATAACAACATTTTATTTGACCGTTGTAAACGTATTATGTTATATATATACGTTATTCATATATTATACCTATATAATACCATTAATGCGTAAGTAATGGTATAACCTGTGAATGGTGGTATAATGTAGGCATAACGATCGAATAATGTGCGTATAAAGATATAGGGATAACAATAGAATAATGCGTGAATAATGTTATACCCCGTGAATAGTAGTATATGTAGGTATAACGCTAAAATAATTTACATATAAAAATTTAGGGATATCGATCGAATATTGCGTGAATAATATATATGGTATATATAACAAATGAAATATGGTATAATGTAAAAATAAATATTGAATAATACGCGTATCAAAATCTAGCGATACCAATCAAATAATTAATTCGTGAATGATGATATATATATAACCAATAAAATGTATGGCTAAATATTGAATAATGTGTGTATAAAAATCTAGCAATAACGATCGAATAATGCATGTATAATGGTATAAATAACCCGTAAAATGTTGTATAATGTAGGAATAAAGATTGAATAATGCCCGTATAAAAATTTAGCGATATCAACTAAATAATGCATGAATAATGCTATATATAACCCTTGAAATGTGGTATAATGCAGGGATAAATAATGAATAATATGCGTATAAAAATTTAGCGATAACTATCGAATAATGTGTGTATGATGATATATATAACCCGTAAAATGTAATATAATATAGAGATAAAGATCAAATAATGTGTGTATAAAAATATAGTGATAATGATCAAATAATGCATGAATAATAGTATAAATAACCCGTGAAATGTGGTATAATGTAGGGATAAAGATCGAATAATAGCCGTATAAAAAATCTAGCGAAAACGATCGAATAATGCGTGAATAATTTTATATATAACCCATGAAATGTGGTATAATGTAGGAATAAAAATCGAATAATTCACATATAAAAATATAGCGATAACGATCGAATAATGCACAAATAAAAATTGTTCTGTTGGTCAATATACCTTACGAAAAATGCGTGAATAATTAATAGTATAACCTAGGTATACCATGTGAATAATACGTGTATAAAAAGAACATCTTTCAATTGCTTGAATGATGCGTAAATATATGTATAACATAAGTATAACATATGAATAAAGCATGAATAATCCATCTGATACAAATGAATAACGCACAAATAATAGTAGAATAATGTATGTATAACAAACCAACCGAGAATAATTCTTGAATAGTGGAATAATGTAGGTATCACGATCGAATAATGTAGGTATCATGACCGAATAATGTAGGTATCACGACCGAATAATGTAGGTAAAAATATTTTTTGTTTGGTTAATATACCTTACGAATAATAAATGAATAGTGGTATAATCGAAGTATACTATATGAAAAATGCGTGTATAATATTTCATCATTCTATTGCGTGAATAATGCGTAAATAATGATATAACATAGATATACCATGTGGATAATGTGTGTATATAAAACGAATAAAATACGTTTAACTTAAGAATAATGTGTGTATAAAACTGAGATCAGTGCTTCAGAATTGATCACTTGTATCATTTTCGAATAAAATTGGTATAATAAAGTTCACATATGAATAACATCATTCATAGATGATTCAAAAATAAAATAATCTGCCCCAGAAGACAAAATAAAATGACAAAATTCAAATGAAAAATATTTAAGATTGTTATAAATGAACCATAATCGTGTTCAAATGATCCATATCTAAAATATCATAAATGGTATTACACATTGTCTTTAAAAAACTATGATGCAAGATATGATAGCCTTCTTCCATTCTTCATTTCTTTAAGACCCACTATGATTGGATCCTACAGTCAACATTGAATCGACCTGATCTTTCATCATTACTCTTGATGCCTTCATTCTGCTTCAAACTACCATGCAAGTACATATTAACAACCACCCTTTTCTTGTAGCTCACTACATCAAAACCAGGTGAAATTTCCTTTCTGATGACAAAACATTCAGCAAAATAAAACATGAACATTCTACAGTCACACTGATCTTGCTGTGGTAGATTATCAACCACTAACACCTTGAATAGATCTTTCCCAAGTCTATCCTTCGGGTCAACTTTCGATTTGTAAAATTTAATCATCTTGAGATAAAAAGGAAGAATGGTGGAATAAGCTTGAATAACCTCCATTGACGCAACATCAACATCAACATCAACATCAACATATATGCAGCCTTCATGAATGTTGATGCAACGGATAATCTAGTGGAACGCAGCCACAACATTAATAGGGAAAATGACGTAGTCAACATCAGATCACAGAGTGTTACAGTACATGTAGTGCCCTAGCATATACTCTATAATTACCATCTCATCCCCTAACACAGATGCATCCTTCTCTTTTTTGAATCTTCTATAAACAGACTGCAACTTTTGATCGAAAAAGTTTTTTATCATTGTACGCTTGATCTTAATCAATTTGTCATACTTGCTTTTCTTACGCAAGTAATAGAACATCACATCTACATGCTACCAATACAAAATTTCTAAATTATAATAAAAGAGTTGGGTTATGAATAAAAATTGTATAAACATGAAACATTCAAAATATAATAAGTATGCTTTTGTATAACATCTCATTATACTGAAATAATAAACACAATAGAGTTTAAGAACATGTTATATAGATGATATTGGTATCATATTAGTATAATATGTATACAAAACAACATAACATAGTTTAAGGACATAAAATATATATAGGTAAAATTGGCATCATATTAGTATAATATGTGTATATAGACATTGTAAAGTGTCCAAAACCCTATATTTTGGTATTATGTTGGTATATTATTAGTATAATATCTGTAAGCAATAATATCAATTGCAAAAAGTTAAACTTACAAAGGAGGAGATAGGCTGGTCTAGGGTGATCAATGAGTAAAACCATTCCTTATCAGTAACATTAGTGATTGAAAAATCAAAAGCTTGATTCAGATTGTTGTCACGATCATGATATACTTTATTTGACCTAAATAATGTGACAGATGTTAATATCAATGTATTATAAAAAGCAACGATATTCAGAATGTAAACTTGATCTCTAAAAAAACTTACTTCAAGCGCTTCAACCGACCCTTTCGAATCCACTCATCAAACTTAGCTACAGCACTGCTGTCTATATCTTCAAGCAAACAGATGTCTGAGGGGGACAGTCATCCCTTCACAATCTCATTTCCTTTATGTTTATCTCTAGCGGGACGCCTCCCCCTTTTATTAATTGTAGGAGGTGGAAGAAGTGGAGTGTAATCTTCAGTAGAGACGGCTGAAGTCGCAACAATGACGATCGACTCAACAATTTCATCAATCGTGGTTTCTCGTTCACATTCAACAGGTGCATGATATTTCGATTCATCCTTGCAGCAACCCGGGATAGTGAAATTAAATGAGAAATGTCCTAAAAGCAGATAAATTAAGGACCATTAGATTCATAAAAACTACAAAAGCATAATCTTGAATTAATAAAAGAATCGTATTCATGATCTTACCAGGATTGATGATTTTTTCTTCCTTCTTTCACCTTTAGTTATTGTTAAGTCGGCCTTTAACATGAAAATGTATAATATTAATGGATAATGAAAATAAATATAAATGATAAATCACAATCCAAAAAAAGTGTTCAAAAGTACCTTCCTCTTTTTGAAAATTTATATAGTTGATATTGATTTCTATTTTTAGAGTAACAGTTTAGGAGCTGAAAATCTTTACTCTAATATTTTTGAGAGAAATATAATCCTATCAATCTTAAATCCTTGAGTAGATTGTAGTGGAAATAAATTATTTCCTGAAAATGAGTACGAAGGATTGCATTTGAAGGCTTAGAAATAATTTAAAGTGATAATTAATATTTCTAGAGTTTAGCTTAGATTTTAGAATTGGAAGTCTTATTTTGTTCGTAATAGAATTACTTTTAATATGAATTGATGATTTTGATATAAAAAGAAATATGATTGGAGTGTTGATGTAAATTTTAAAAATTAGAACTGTCCTATTGAAGTAGAGATTATTTATTTGAGAGTTAAAGAAAAATTTAAAGGATTTTTAAATATTGAAATTTAATTCATCTAAATTGAAGTAGCAATACGGATTTTTGGGCAGATAGGAGGAACTTGAAAATTAATTTATTAATTAATTATCTTGATTTTAATTTCAAATCAAGAATATTGAGGCAGCGCAGAGGCGCGGGCGACTCCAGAAAATTAACGTGGGTGGGATTACTGCACTCCCTAGCCTTATATATTTTGAATGCAAACCATGATGCATGTTCATATTTAATGTAACCAGAAGCATGCTAGGATATTTTGTTGATCTCTGTTTGGAATGATGTAATGTGAATTCATGATGACCGGTTATGTTGTTTTAATATCTTGCATAGTTAGCTCCATTGACGTGTTTTCTTGAATGTTCAAGCATGCAAATTTTTTTATTTGGAAATTTATTTTACGTCGATTGATGATTGGTATGACTTGGAACGAATTGTGGAACTAAAGAAGATTAAAGGATGATTAAGAATATATGTACGGGTGCGATGGATGAGCTATCAACGCATCATATGTCTCCATGCGATGGACGAGCCTAGAGCGCACTGTAGGTAACCCCACTAGAGAGCTCCATGTGACAGCTGATATTGTTTTCGAAAGCTGGTAATAGCCATAGATTTTTACCCCTTCCTTAGGTTGTGGTCCCCACGATATAGCTGTAAAGCATACCCGGATTCGCTCCAGGACCATAGGGGCTTACTAAGAGGGTTATGGACTCTTTCGTTCTTAAGTTGGGACAAAACAATTAAATGTGTGAAAGACCTAATGTAATGGAAGTGTTTCTATGTCTTGTTTTTTGGTTTAAATAATGCTAGCGATGTATTTGTATGATCCACTGGGCTCTCGAGCTCACCCCCTTTCTTTTTCAAGTGATTTTTGAGATAGCGCAAGTCGACTGACACCACAAAAGACTTGGTCATTTTGAAACCTCACTAGAGAGGTTGTTGATATTTTTATCCTATTTCTCATTTCTTGTAACTGAACTAAACTGGGCTTGTGCCCTTCTCTTTTTTTGGAGACTGATCTTGTACATGTGATTAAATGTCTTAGATTTATTTTAGAGATTTTTAATTTGTTAAATTTGAACTTGATGCTTCTCATTTCATTTAAAATCTTACTGGTCCATTTTAATTACTAGAAACTTATTTCAAAAAATTTATGTTTATTTAAATTGATTTTATTATTATCTGAAAGATAGAAAGAGATAGAAAGAAAGAGAAATAGATTGCAAATTGAATTCAGTAGCGCTCTGGTTCTCGCAGATGGTGCGATGGCGGCTTCCCTAGTTGAGTGGGCGTGCCTTTTCCGAGCGTAGCCCAAGGGAACCTACAAGACTAGGAGCCAGGGTGTTACAAAGCTTGTATCAGAGCCCAGTCAATGGGTTATTATGCTACATGAGAGCTTGGGCAGTAGAGTACCAAGCTAGATATTACTTTGATTTTTCACTGCAATGAAATGGTCATCGGATTTGATTTTCACTGAGTTTTAAAATTTTTAGTAGTAAAATAAGAATTTCCAAGTATAGATACCATAAGTCTAGGTAAAGATCGA
Organism: Tinospora cordifolia; assembly: GCA_030144865.1. NCBI lineage: Eukaryota > Viridiplantae > Streptophyta > Magnoliopsida > Ranunculales > Menispermaceae > Tinospora > Tinospora cordifolia. The sequence continues at coordinate 14,517 of JAJIYU010000256.1, read as the reverse complement.
AGATTGACGTACACTTGTTTGGTCAGGACTCAAGATCGGGATAATCCTGTATCCTTGGTCTCTATGTGGTATGGGACGCATAGGAATTTGGGGGTATGGAGGAATCCTAGACTCGAAGATTAATGGACCATGTATGGTGAGTGATCAATTCTTGGGCAGAACTTGTGCGCACTGTATTCTACTAGTATGGGACGGTCGCGTATGGTGGATCTTGCATTAGCCCTAGGGAGAGAGATACTTGCGAAATTGTAATGGGCAATTAACAGACTCTTTGGGATAACTTACATGAACTATATTTTACTAGTATGGGACGGTCACGTATGGTGGGTCTTGCATCATCCTTAGAGACTAGGATTTGGTGAAATTATATTAGTCGTAATGGAATTGTTTGGTTCTATTATGCGAACGTGCATTGTTTGATTGGTTGTTGTGTGCTTGTATGTTATATATGTGGTATGATTATTTTGAGTATTGATACACAAATTCCTGTATCTAGAAACAAATAGATTGTTGTTGACTTAGAAGCATAAATCCCTAGGCCATTGAAACAAATCGAAAACTTAGAAACTTGAATTTAGAATCACAGTAGCATGATGACGTGAAGGGTATTGATTGTTACTAAAAATTTTTTGCTTCAATAAAAAAAATTAAATTATTGGATACTGAGATAAATCTTTGGCTTGTAGATAATGTTGAGAAGTCGAGGTAGACCCAAGAGAGGTGCGGCTAGAGGCAGGGATGGAGCTGAGATGGGGCATAGTGATGAGGGCACTCCTGCGACACCAGCACTAGTAGTGGTTACACTGACGCCAGAGGCCATCACCAAGATGATGCAGAGGGCGGTGGAGTAAGCTATGAGGACGTAGTAGCCATTAGCATCAACACAACTATCAGTATTGGTACAGCCACAGGTGCAGCCATAGTTATCGACAGAGCCACCGGCATAGGCTCAGCCTCAGGTCCATCAGGGGTCCACTTCCACGGAGACAGTGCCACAGAATAGATTCGCTGGGTTTGATAGGGAGTAGAAGGATCTATTGGTGGAGTTCCAGAAGCTATGTCTTAGTAGTTTTGAGGGGACTGGTATTTTATGGTAGCCAAGAGGTGGTTCACAAAGATGAATAAGCACCTGGACGCTATGGGGGCATCTAGGCCTAGGAGAATGACACTAGCAGTGCATCAGTTGGTAGGGCCAGCCTACCATTGGTGAGAGATGATTGTGAACGATCCCACTATTGATCAGAAAGTTATGACTTGGGAGGATTTCAAGACAAGGTTCTATAATAAGTTTTTTTCCACTGCAAGAAAGGGATAGTTGTAGTCAGAGTTTGTCAACCTAAAGTAGACAACCATGACGGTCATAGAGTACAAGCAGAGATTTACAAAGTTGGCCAGATTTGCTCCTACCTTGGTCATGGACGAGCAGTCCAAGATGGATCATTTTATTGAGGGTTTGAAAGTAAAGATAAGAAAGATCTTTGCACCGCTTAAGTTAACGACCTTGATGGATGTTGTGGAGAAGGTGCAAATCTTGGAGAGAGACTTGGAGTTTGAGCAGGCATTGAAAGGTAAAAAGAAGACCAAGTCAAAACAGTCTGCGTGATCTTCCCAGAAGAAGCTGAGCAGACAACAAGGGCACAGAGCACCTCAGCCTCAGCGATAGCCACAAGCACAGCAGGCTTGGCCCGACTGTGCCAGAGATTATTAGAAAGACCAGGCTAGGAAGCAAGGGCTATGTTTTACATACAAATAGCAAAGGCACCTTGCAAAGTATTGTCCTACCAGAGCACAAGCCCCAGCACCCCAGCAACAGACCCGTTGACAGGGTAATCACCCTTAGCAAAAGCAGTAGACACAGCCACAACCACCATAGAGAAACCAAGCCAGATTGTATGTTGCAGATGCCCAGATTAATCCCACTCCAGTAGTGGAAGGTACATTTCTTTTGTTTGGCATTGCTGTCCAAGTTCTGTTTGATTCGAGTGTTGCTAGATCCTTTATTTCTGAGAACCTAATAGATAGATTACAATTGGTAATGAGTTCCTTGCCAGTGACATTAGACATAGCCACACCCATCAGGACTACTATGAGTTCGAGGAAATACTGTAGATGTGACCTTAGGTTTGGAGACAAGCTGATTTCAGTTGATCTCTGTGCACTCCATTTTCATGGATATGACGTGATATTGGGTATGGACTGGTTGACCCAATATCAAGCACAGATCGATTGTCAGAGACGAAGGGTAACGGTGAAGCTACCATCTAGTGAGGTATTGAAGATAAATGGGGACATGCATAGATTGTCAAGGAGCCCTATGTTAGCCATGCTATATTTTATAAAACAAAAAGTGGACTTACGACAACTATTAGAAGAAGATACCAGAAAGTCTAGGGAAATACAAGACATACCTATAGTAATGGAATACGCAGATGTGTTCCCTGATGATCTACCTAGACTCCCACCACACAAACAATTGGAGTTCAAGATCGAATTGCATCTAAGAACTGATCCCATAGCCATTCCACCCTACAGAATGGCATCGGTAGAACTAATTGAGCTGAAGACACAATTAGATGAGCTCCACGAGAAGGGATTTATCAGACCTAGCGAGTCACCGTGGGGAGCTCCAATACTGTTTGTGAAGAAAAAGGATGGATCCTTGAGATTGTGTGTAGACTACCAGAGGTTAAACTAAGCAACGATAAAGAACAAATACTTGTTGCCTAGAATAGAGGACCTGTTTGATCAGTTGAGGGGAACCACTCACTTCTTCAAGATTGATCTACGATCAAGGTATCATCAGCTAAGGATTAAAGAGTCTGACATATACAAAACAATTCTCAGAACTCGATATGGGCACTTCGAGTTCACTGTGATGTCGTTTGGTTTAACCAATGCACCGACCGCATTTATGAATCTAATGAATAGAGTCTTCAGACAATACCTAGATCGATTTGTCATGGTATTTGTGGATGACATTCTAATCTACTCTAGATCAGAGGGGGAGCATGTTAAGCATTTGCATATTGTTTTGGAAGTATTGGAAGCATGTTAACCATTGTGCTGACCGCATTTGCATATTGTTTTGAAATGAACAGTATGCGAAACTCAACAAGTGTGACTTTTGGATGAAAAGGGTCAAGTTCCTTAGCCATGTGGTTTTGGCAAAAGGACTATCAGTAGACCTTGAGAAAGTAGAGACGGTATTGAATTGGAAGCAACCTATGACTATCACCGAAATCAAAAGCTTCCTAGGTCTGGCTGGATACTACCATCAGTTCATCCAAGATTTCTCAAAATTTGCTGGACCAATGACTAAGTTAACCAGGAAGGAAGAGAAATTCATTTGGAATGATAAGTGTGAATAGGCATTCCAAGAACTAAAGAAAAGGTTAACTTCAGCACCTGTTCTAGTCATGCCCACTCATGGTGTGAGGTGCACTCTATACACCGACGATTTGTTGATTAGATTAAGCAGGGTGTTGATGCAAGAGGGAAAAGTGGTAGCATATGCTTCAATGCAATCAAAAACATATGAACGAAACTACCCTACCCATGATCTAGAGTTGGCAGCGATTGTGTTTGCATTGAAGGCCTGGAGACACTACCTCTATGGGGAGAGTTTTGATCTATTTTGAGATCATAAGAGCCTAAAATATGTTTATACTCAGAAAGAATTAAACCTGAGGTAGAAAAGGTGGGTAGAATCTTTGAAAGATTATGATTTTCAATTGCACTACCATCTAGGCAATGCCAATGTGGTGGCCGATGCATTCAGTAGAAAAATTAACAAGAAGGATGAGGACAGAAGATAGATGTACTAGTTAATCAGTGAATATAACTTGGGTATTGCATCAAATGAGAAACGAGCATATTTGTATGCTATGACTTGCCAACCGAACCTACTACACCAAATTAGAGACGAGCAGAAAAGTGACCAGTGAATTGTTGATCTCACAGAAGGTGTTAAACAAGGCCAGCACACAAACTTCATAATTGATGTAGAGGGTATACTGATACTAGGGAACAGAGTTTGTGTGCCAGATAATGGACAATGCAGAAGAACCATCTTGGATGAGGCTCATCAAACTAAGTACACAATGCATCTAGGAGGTGATCAAATGTACCAGAATCTGAAAAAGACATTGGCAGAGAGGCATGAAAAGGGACATAGCCCAGTATGTCTCTAGATGTTTGACATGTCAGCAAGTGAAGGTAGATCACAGGAAACCTTCAAGGATGTTGCAACCGCTTCTAATATCATAATGGAAGTGGGATAATATTGCAATGGATTTTGTTAGCGGCCTGTCGAAGAGTCAAAAAGGGGAAGACATCGTATGGATGATTGTGGATCGTCTGATGAAGGTAGCTCACTTCCTACCCATTTGATCTACAGATCCCGTCGAAAAACTTGGAGAGTTATATGTCAAGGAAATTGTAAGACTCCATGGTGTTCTTAAGACTATTGTGTCTGATAGAGATTTGAGGTTTACTTCTCAATTCTGGCAGAGTTTGCAAAAAGAGCTAGGAAGCAGACTCACCATGAGCACTGTGTTCGATCCTCAAACCGATGGGCAATTTGAGAGGGTCATTCAAATATTAGAAGATATGCTAAGAGCTTGTGTCCTTGATTTCAAACGCAATTGGAGCAAGTACCCACATTTGGCAGAATTCGCCTACAATAACAGTTATCAGGCGAGCATACAGATGGCTCCATATAAAGCACTCTATGGCAGACCCTGCAAATCACCGTCTTGTTGGGCAGACTTTGAGGATCAAGTTCTTAGGGAACCAGAATTGGTAGAATAAATGAACACGCGGGTAAAGAAGATTCAGAAGAGGCCAGTGACAACTTAGAGTAGGCAGAAAAGTTATGTGGACAAAAGAAGAAGACCTTTAGAATTTCAACAGAGTGATAGATTTTTCTTGAAGATTAGTCCACAAAAGGGGATTAGACGGTTTGGAATCAAGGGGAAGCTAGTACCAGGATTTATCGGTCCGTTCGAGATACTCAAGCGGGTCGATGAGTGCACCTATGAGCTGGACTTCCCGAATTGTATGCCATCAATCCATAACGTATTCCATGTATCCATGTTGTGGAAGTATGAGCTAGACCCATCACATGTCATACACTAGCAAGAGGTCGTACTTTGAGACAATGCAACTTATGAAGAACCAGCAGTTAGAATACTGGATCGTAAAGAGTCTCAGGACCAAGGATATTCCCTTGGTCAAGGTATTGTGGAGGCATCATGATTTGAAAGACACAACCTAGGAGTTGGAGAGCAAGATGCGAATAAAGTATCCAAATCTCTTCACCAGGAACACTTAACAGGATAACATCATACAGGCGCTTATACTTCAAAATTTTGATGACGAATTTTTTTAAGGGGGGTAGGTTGTAATACTCCGAAACTTTTAAAGTATACACATTGCTTCGAGGACAAAAATATAAATTTGAAAAATATATATAATGAAAGATTATGATTTGAAAAAAAAAATATATGGGCTTGATTCCAATGATTTTAATTAGGTGCTAAAATAATAATAATAATAATAATAACAAAATTAATAAATAAAAAATACCTATGTGAGTTCATATATAAAGGCAGTTGCTCTTCAAGTTGGGGCTCACACCAACAAAGCACACAAACAGAAAAAAAAAAAAAAAAAAGAGGAGAGTCATTATTTTTTTTTTCTCATTCACGTTTTAAAACAAAAAAAAAAGAAAAGAAAGAAGAAACTAGATTTTTTTTCCTCTCTTGTATGCGATCTAGAGTAAAGAAGTTTCAGATTTGAAAGCGTAAACTTCAAATCTGAAGAATGGAAACCTTGCTACAAGATTTTTGTTGTTGCTAGACGTGAAAGAGCACAAGCCACCGCTAGATTTTTGTTGCTGGTCGTGGAGGAAAAAGAAGGGATCTGCAAGCTACAATCTTGCCAGATCTACTATTATCACCGTCAAAACAACCGTTGCAAGCTCAAATCACATCGAATTTGATTTGCCACCATCGGATCTTGTTCGTAGCTCGCCAGATCTGCAACAACCAGGCACGATCTGGTTCTGAAACACGTCAAATGTGCAAACCAACCATCATCTTGTTCCACATCTCGCCGGATTTGCAAACCAGCCACCAGCACGTTCCAAATCATGTCGGATCTGAAACAAACTCATCGGATCTGGTTTGCCTTGCCCTTGTTCCATGCTCACGAACCCATACATCTACTCTTGTTTATGCAAAACTTGTTGCCCTCTTTTTGTTGTTCACTACTACAGCTTACTCTCCCTTACTGTTCGCCAACTAGCTCGCCCTTGCAGTTTGTTGCTCTGCTATTCTCTTTGCTGCTACTATCTGTCCATTCATGAAGAAGAAACGCAGCAACTGATGCGTTGCTGCTGCCCGTGGAGGAAGGAGAAAGCCAACTCCTGCGTCCTGTTCGTGAAAAAGAAGAAGACAAACTGAAGAAGAATAACCAGCTATTGGTTCGTGCTATCCGCAAGAAAGAAGAAGAAGTGCAACAGTTGTCCATCCGTCTGTGAAGAAGAAAGGCATCCAACCAGTCCGCAAAGAGGAAAACACAGTTGCTGGTGCGTGCTTCGCAAAGAAGAAGAAGAAGAAGAAAAATCCAGCTAGTCGGCATTCTCATTGCTTTCCACCATTTTGTTGCTGCTGCATCAAGATCGTTGTTGCAGCCTCTGGATTGAAATGAAGAAATTTCAAATCTGAAAAATTTGCGATTCATGCACAAGGAAAAACTTGACAGAGGTATAGCTTTTGATTTCGATATTCTTACATTTCGATGTTCATAGTTTAGCTTTATAGATTGAATGTGCATGTTTAGATTTCTAAATTTTTAATAGCTGGATATTTATTATTTCTTTGATTTGTGATGCACAAAATGAAGTTTAGAAAAAACCTAAACCTTCAGTAGCTAAAAAGAAAAATATGAAATTGGAAGCCTTCTTCAATAATTTTGTTAGAACTATTATTTTTTATTTATGTGGATTTTTGGATAGATGTTTGAAAAAAAAAATTGATGTCGAAGTTCAAGGGTTTACGGAGGTTCGGAGATCGAAAATTAAATTTATTTGGGGTCTAATGCGAATGTGAAGTATTATGATTGTTTCAATTAAGAGAAATTATTTATTTAAGAGTTACAAGAATTTCTTAGAAAGTTTTAAGGGTAAAATTAATTTATTAAAAATTAAAGAAGGTTAGCTTAGAACTTTCTTATAAAATAATTAGTAACATAGGGTTTAATTTAGGTTTTTAGATTTGAAAACCTTATTTTAATAGGAATTGATATAACTGAATATGAATGAACTACTTTTGAAAATTTATTTAGTTGATATTGATTTCTATTTTCAGAGTAATAGTTTAGGAGCTGAAAATCTTTACTCTGATATTTTTGAGAGAAATATAATCCTATCAATCTTAAATCCCTAAGTTGATTATAGTGGAAATAAATTATTTCCTGAAAATGAGTATGAAGGATTGGATTTGAAGGCTTAGAAATAATTTCAGGTGATAATTCATATTTCTAGAGTTTAGCTTAGATTTTAGAATTGGAAGTCTTATTTTATTTATAATAGATTTACTTTTAATACGAATGAATGATTTTGATATAAAAAGAAATATGATTGGAGTGTTGATGTAAATATTAAAAATTAGAACTGTCCTATTGAAGTAGAAAATATTTATTTGAGAGTTAAAGAAAATTTTAAAGGATTTTTAAATATTGAAACTTAATTCATCTAAATTGAAGTAGAAATAGGGATTTTTGGGTGGATAGGAGGAACTTGAAAATTAATTAATTATTTATCTTGATTTTAATTTCAGATCAAGAATATTGGGGCGGTGCGGAGGTGCGAGCGACTCCGAAAAATTAACGTGGGTGGGATTACTGCACTCCCTAGCCTTATTTAGATTTTGAATACAAACTATGATGCGTGTTCATATTTAATGTAACCAGAAGCATGCTAAGACATTTTGTTGATCTCTGTTTGAAATGATGTAATGTGAATTCATGATAACCGATTATATTGTTTTAATATCTTGCATAGTTAGCTCCATTGAAGTTTTTTCTTGAATGTTCAAGCACGCAAACTTCTTTATTTGAAAATTTATTTTACGTCGATTGATGATTGGTATGACTTGGAACGAATTGTGGAACTAAAGAAGATTAAAGGATGATTAAGAACACATGTACCGGTACGATTGACGAGCTATTGGCACATTGTATGTCTCCATGCAATGGAAGAGCCTGGAGCACATTGTAGGTACTCCTACCAGAGAGCTCCTTGTGACAGCTGATATTGTCTTCGGAAGCTGGTAATAGCCATAAAGCGTTACCACTTCCTTAGGTTGTGGTCCCCACGGTATAACTGTAAAGCATACCCGGATTCGCTCCAGGACCATAGGGGCTTACTAAGAGGGTTATGGACTCTTTCGTTCTTAAGTTGGGACAAAACAATTAAATGTGTGAAAGACCTAATGTAATGTAAATGCTTGCATATTTTGCTTTCTGGTTTAAATAATGCTAGCGATGTATCTGTATGATCCATTGGGCTCTCGAGCTCACCCCCTTTCTTTTTCAGGTGATTTTTGAGACAACACGAGTCGACTGACACCACAAAAGACTTGGTCATTTTAAAACCTCACTGGAGAGGTTGTTGATATTTCTATCCTATTTCTCATTTCTTGTAACTGAATTAAACTGGGCATGTGCCCTTCTCTTTTTTTGGAGACTGATCTTTTACATGTGATTAAATGTCTTGAATTTATTTTTGAGATTATTAATTTGTTAAATTTGAACTTAATGCTTCTCATTTCATTTAAAATTTTGTTGATCCATTATAATTACTTAGAAACTTATTTCAAAAAATTTGTGTCTATTTAAATTGATTTTATTATTACCTGAAAGATAGAAAGGGATAGAAAGAAAGAGAAATAGAGTGCAGATTAAATTTAGTAGCGCTCTAACTTTCGGCGGACAATGCGGCAGCAACTTCCCTAATTGAGCGTGCGTGCCTTCTCTGATTGCGGCCCGAGGGAACCCACGGAACCGAGGCTGAGGTGTTACACAAGGGTAAAATGATCTTGATTCTGTAAATTTTAGTTGCAGATTAAGTGTTTTGTTTTGTTGATATTGTTGATTAAGATAAATGTCTTTTAAATTCTCGAGGGATTATAATATTATATATAAGATCATATCCTAAATTAAGAAATATTCCCGCTACTATTTTAATGATATGTGGGTATTATATGATGTTATAATTGATCAGTGCATAGTTTATTCAATGGGGTTTCTATTTTACTATTTATTTCGTGCATGAAAAGTTTATGTTTGTTGATTTAGATAATTGATCAGTGTAGAGCTTAACCAATCACGATTGAGTTCTTGTGATCCTTTTGTCACAAGTAGGTAATACAGTATCTATAGCATGTTACCGACGGGTAAAATGAAATACTGTATCAATTTTTATTTTATGACTTAATTGGGTCTCCTTGCACAACATGTTGAGGGCAAAATGGTCATACATGAAACTTAGATAATTAGTACATAAAATTTGATTTGCCTGTGTGACGTTAATATAACTTTCACGCTAATTTTTAAAACAATGAGATATCTGCTCTAATTTTAGAAAACCCTTAGACCTAATGTGTAAAAATTTCTTTTTTTTATATTTACTAATTTTGTATTTAAGTAATTATATACTTGGTAATATTGATCACTAAAATATGCCTTGAAAATAAATGATGAAACCATGAGGGAGATTGTGTAATGAAAAATTTTCGTCTTCTTTTTCGAACACGTGTATACATACCTTGCTAGCTACTTAACCTATGAATTGACTGTAGGCTAGCGTAATCATTTATTTATATAATTATTATAGAGATAACAATTAAAGTAAGGCCAATAAAAAACAAAAATAATATTATTATTCTTCAAGGATGTGATCATGTGGATGAGAAGATAATTATATTATTCCGATGCAATTTTGAAAAATATTTTTTATCTTTAATAATATAATTATTTAATGTTTTATATTATTTTATTTTATTTTATATATCTCATAAGATATTTTTTTAAGGTTCTTTCTCCACACCGGAGCTGCTTATATATATTATTTTTTTTAAAAAATAGTTTTTTCCAGTGCCACGCATAGCTTTACTTTTTTTTTATCTTTAACAATATAATTATTTAATGTTTTATATTGTTTTATTTAATTTATTATTTTAAGAAACCTCTCATAAGATATCTTTTTTTAAAGTTATCGTCCATAATGGGGCTCCCTATATATTTTATTTTTTTTAAAAAATATTATTTTTCTTTTTTTATATATATAAGAAAAGAAAAAAAAAACTTTTTACTCTTAATGATAAGAGTGAATTAGGTTAGAGTTTATGTAATACTGCTAAACATACAATGAATGACTACTTCCAATTAAAATAATAAAAAAATCAATTTAATCATATAATTTGTTTCCAATTTGTGTATTGCATTAAACACTCAAAAGTTCAATAACCATTATATTATACTCAAATTTTTGGAAACTTGAGTTTGTTTAGTTGTATATTATTTCAAAAACTTGTGTTAAAATACTCTTTAAAAATAAGTAGCTTTGTTTTTATTTTATTTTATTTTATTTTTTTAGAGCACATAGCACAATCTGGAGGGATAGCACAATACGAAGGGTGTACCAGATGGCATCTACACTGCACTTGATTGGGGGCATGAGTTGGTTTGTGACGTCAACAAAATTGTCACGTGGGGTAGATGGATTTGATAAATTGCCACGAGCTCACCTGTCCACTGCAAAGGCCACGTTCATTCCGTAGACGCCCTCTGCGTTAATGACCACGTGAAGTCCGTCTCCACTTTACTGCCAAGAGGCTTTTTAATATTATTAACTTTCACTATTTTTGTTTGAATTCAAAGACAATACCTTGTTTTCATCACATTAAAACTATGGAACTAATGCTCATTTCTTTTCTTTTTTTTTTTAAAAAAACATTTGCTACTTTCTTTATTATATACTATAATATTGCTAAAAAAATGACCATGCATTCCACAAGAAATAAGATTCTATTAATCAATGCCATTTGAAATTAGAAGTTAAATATGAATCATAATAATGTGGAGGGGCTACACCTAACAATTTTTTGGAAGTGATTGTCCCGTACACTTTCCTAATTTGGATCTCAGGGTAGTTGGTTTCATAATAATGTGTTTTTGTCCTATTTCTTCGAATAATGGGACCAACTAGTCATTAGAGTCTCATGGTCACCACACAAAAATGCTGGAATCATAGAGATGTTTGTCGCTAGGTTTTGTGTCGTTATTACGCAGATTTTTTGGAATCATAATAATGCAGAGGGGCTACACCTAGCAATTTTTTGGAAGTGGTTCTCCCGTACACTTTCCTAATTTGGATCTCAGTGTAGTTGGTTTTATAATAATGCGTTCTTGTCCTATTTCTTGGAATAATGGGACCAACTAACTAGTCATTAGACTATCATGGACCCGCCACACAAAAATAATAAAGAAATTAGACATTTTTCCAAATCGTTATTGTATAACAACTTCTAGCGATTGTATGGCAAGGACCAGAATGAGAGATGAAAAGTTCATATATATGAGAAAATCAAATCCTACACACAAAAAATTTGTATAGATTGGGAAAATGCTGGAATCATAGAGATGTTTGTCGCTAGGTTTTGTGTCGTTATTACGAAGAGAAAATGACAGATGCATTGGGTCTGCAACCTGTATTGACCACCACAAAAGATTTCCCTCTTTGCCAATATCTAAATTCTAATGACCGGTGGCAAGGCACTTTCGAAACGGTGCATGGACACATATGCGGGACACATATGTAGCAGTCTGTCGGCTGATAATAAAAAGAAGCTGAAGGTAGCAAGAAAAAATAGTAAGGCAGGTAGCTTTACGTCTGGCATTTAGATTGATTCAGATTGTAGAACTGAACTACTTAGAAAATCAAACAGAACCGAGTAATTGTAAAATCACCTCAACTCTATCACATAATAATAATAATAATAATAATAATAATAATAATAATAATAATAATAATTTAGCTTTACGTTTGGCATTTAGCTTTACGTCTAGCATATCAAATAATAATAATAATAATAATAATAATAATAATAATAATAATAATATAATCAAGTGGGATGTGTTTTGTTATTGTGAGAAAGGTGAGTGCCCTTCTCTAAGAATGCTCATTTTCCTTTGTTCAAAATGAGCCAATGGCCTATAATTACTATTCCCGTTGAAATCCAACGACCACTATAAGAAAAATACGTCCAAATAATTTTGTTGTAAGTCAATAATTTATGATGGGCTCTAATAGTCCATTATGATTGTTCATATTAATTACCACGGCCTAATTGAGAATTGTTTTTAATTTTATTAATTCTTAGTATTTATTGTAAACTCTACTTAAGGTCTCTTCCCTAAACTTAGGTTCTCAAATCTTTGTTGGCCTTTCATTTGGACCATAGTAAATTTCTAGCCCTCAATTACCACCTTCTTGTTTTATCTTGTAAGAAAATAAATGTGTTCTTCAACTCTGACTACTCGTATGAGCTGGTGGGCAACCTCTAAATCGGACGGCGAAACCGAAGTCTACTAGCAACCGTACTTTTTAAAACGGGATAACCCATCTCCCTTTCAATGTTTAGCTTTACTTGGGACAAGGCTTACCCACTATCAGCTCAACTTGTAATCTTTATATCCAAACAAAACCGTTAAAAACATATATCTCTTTTCAAAAATAATTTTTCAAAATCATTTCAGTTTCCAAAACAAGAGGTAGGGCTTCTAAATTAAATCAATAAACAGTCTTACCAGACTAGTCAATTCCTTCTAATTCTTGCCCAAGGCATCTAAAGCCTAGGCTCTGATACCACCTTTGTAACACCTCGCCTCCCAAGTCTCATCTTCCACGTCATTTGACGGTTCAATTCTCTTTGATAAAAAATCTTGGGATGCCCGAGAGACAGGCCCGTGCTACATTTTCTTCTTCTGATACCCAACTGTATTAGGGTTCCTATGTACATTAGTCTATGTACAAAATGACATCAGAGTAAATAAGATTCTTCATTTATTCATTCGAAAATTTCGAGTACAATAATCCATTACAACAAAAAATAAATAAATTCAAAGCTAAAATATATTATTTCGCTTGGGTCGATGCGCCCTACATTGAAATAAATCAAAACTTTCAATAGATAAATTTCCTCGCAAGCTGATTAATTTCCTGTGATATGAAAAATAAGGAGGTGAGCTAAAAAGCCCAGTGAATCATTCCATCTATTTAATCTATTATTTCAACCAGACAATGCAAACAAATCAAACACTTTCAGAGATTAATTCGATTCAACCAATATATTAATTCAGTCGTAATTTAGACCGAACGGGAACACCCTCTGTGCTTCAGATCTAGGGAGAGAGATCAATTTTGAAACTCAAACCCATTTTAAGTGGGATCATTCTTGAAACCCGTTTTATGCTGGCGTCAGTATTGACAGCCAGTTCTAATTCTACATAGAACATAGAAAGTCTCACATACCGGTACGTGGTTGAAATCTCATTTAATCTGACTTTTGTGTGCAAGAGCATAGTAGATAAATATTTCAACAGTAATTGAACATACCACAATATAACATGATAAATCAACAGAAGCACAGATTTTCGATTTTTAATGTAGAAGATCGTACAAGACGCAACTATAGAGCATGCTTTCTCAAACATGAAAACGACTTTCGATTTCTGATGTAGAAGATCGTACAAGACGCAACTACAGAGCATACTCTCTTGGTCATGCAATATGATGATTGAATGACATAAATGCAAAGAACATGAATAAAAACATAAAAGATCAAGCTAACCAAAGAAGCAAGCATTATCTAAGTCAAAATAATAGATTAAAAGAAAGGAAAGAAATTCACCTCGAGATCGCTTCCTAAATTATTTGTAGCACTTCGTGGCTACTACTTCGCAAACTATTTAAAATAGCTCAAGCAAAGAAGAACTAGAACTAAGGTTGCCAAGAAGGAGGCAAAGAAAGAAAGCAAGAAAAAATTTCAACTATTGTCTTTGGGATGAATGAAATGGGTGGAGTAGGGGGGTTTATATAGGGCCCTCTTCCAAATAGTGTCTCTATCTTTCCAATGTGGGATTATCACTTCCTACATATGCTCATTTTAACATCTCACCAAATGAGATATTTCATTAATGAATGTCTTTCCTTTACACATTACTTCTCTATGTATATTACCATCATACTAAACGAAATATTATTTTCATGAGTGCATCTAATTAATACTTTATACACATAATTTTTTTTTAATATCATACTAAAAATACTATTTTCTTATTCAAATAGAGAAGCATATATTTACCCAACAATTCTATATGTCTAATATTAATCAATGTATATTCTTTTATACTTCTGTGCTAACTAATTAATGGCATACCAATGACAAATAT